>VCJN01000848.1:0-17922 GCA_006384855.1 Tetraselmis striata
AATGGAAACGGTGCAGCCATATCCAACACACAAGTCCTTTCTTACAGCCGATGCAGGGCGTCCGTAAGCCCACATCGGTTCACTCCAGTTTTCTTGATTATTACGATTCCCTAATCAATAAATAGAAAACTCTGGGAAATGAATGCGCAAGACTGGAGGGGCTGCAAATCGCAGGTCCCTTCCACTTTGGGGTACATGTGTTTGCCCCGGGTCCTTTTAACCAGGACCGGCGGGCTTTCTCTGGAATACATGTACACGACGGCACCTTGCTGTCATAAAGTGCCCATAAATACGAGCACCAATGAGGTGTACTTATGTGCCTTGGCTTCACAGGTCGACTTCGCGCCTGGTCCCGTTCAAGGTCGTTGTTGGAGCATCAGGGTAGATGATTTTCCCCGTCTCAAGATCCAACTCCCCGTCACCGGCCAAAAGCTCCTCCCAGTCCTCCGCTTCGTCCAGCTCACTGCGCGCATTGCGCTGGAAGAATTCGGCATGCGCCTCGGGATTGAGTTTATGCTGCATCATGATGTTGAGAAGCACGTTGGTGTACTGCCCAAGAACGCTTGCAGAGGGGTGCGAGCCGTCAGGGATCCAGTGCCCGTCGTTGGCCCGCCCCTGAACCATCCCATCCATGTCAGCTACGCAGACGCCCTCCCTACACAGCAAAACCACGGATACGCTTAGGCCCCAAATGTTTCAAGACCAAGATACATCCAAGGAGAAAGGTAGCGCCCGATCCACCAAAAAGCAGGAAGTGACTGCTTTTTTGCCAGCATGGACCGGCGGCGGCAGTGGACGAAACAATGCGAGAGTGCATGCAAGGGGTCCTGGACCGTAGATGACGGGCGGCACCTTTCAGCAACGTATTTTGCCGCATTGTTGAAAGCAGCCACCATGTACGGAGGCTTCATCCAGAAATGCCGAACCCGTGAATCAGTGGGAGGGTGCGGCGCTGTGCGCCAACAGATGACCTTGGTGTTGGGGAAGCACTTCTTCGCATTGCGAATGAGCCGAGCAACATTGCTTTTGTACCACAGCAACGTCCTTTCCCAGATCGGACCACTCGGGCTGAGGGAGCAGAGCACACGGTGGCAGACCATTAGCCCCCCCCCCCCCCCCCCCCTGACATGGCCATTGGGACCTACAGGTGCTGGGCCAGTAGTCCCAGCATCGCGTTTCATTAAGCCTGATTTCATTACCAATGACACTCCATTACATGTGTCCAGCACATCTTTGCTCAACTGAGGGGGTGGGTGTGGGGAGGGGGCATACCCAGCATTGTAGACTTGAGAAGCATCACTGGGGCGCATGCCTCTTGGCCAGCCAAAGTCGCCCCTGGAGAACGCACACGGGACAAAAATGCCTGAATCAGTGACACACTATGATGCAGCAGGAAGGCCAGACATTCAATTCCAGACGGTTGCAACCACACTGCCATGATGAGCGCCTGTCAAAACCTCTTGCGGTGCGCAGGTACGGGCTGGGAGGGCACACCTCTTCCATTTTCCGTTGCCGTACTTGTCTGACCAGAGGGACGCATCCCACAAGGCGCTGTTAAGAACAATCATGTAGGGATCCTGTGTGTGTGGTGGCGGGGTGAGAGGGGGGGGGGGGGGGGGGGGGGGGGGGGGGGGGGGGGGGGCGTCCGATGGTCAGCAGTCTCCCGCCACCCCCTTGGGAGTCGCGCCAGCAGGAACCAGACAACCAGGGGGACAATCACGAGCTGGTCCAGGAGGGCAGGCGCACATTCTGCGTCGCATATCTTTTATAATCCGTGCACAGGCGGCTCTTCGTGTAAATATTCATGCCTTTCGCCAACCCCAGTTTCCAGTTCTTGTAGTATCTGCCTTGGTTGTTGGAGCCGAAAATGAACATGTTGGCCACGCTCATATTGCCAACACCGAAAGCTACATTGCGACCAATCAGCTGAACTTCATTCTTCCGGCCTGATGGCGGCGCGGGTGTGTAGTCTCGATATTTGCGCTTCAGGAGGTCGCTGACAGTGGTCACCGTCTGCCTGTCAAACGAGTCGCCGACCAGCAGCAGGTCGTCGCCGTCCCGCGCGACCTCCAACTCGGACCACACCTTGGCGTACGGCTTCAGATGGCAGCGCGGGTTGAATATGTGGTACCTGTCACCATCCCAGTAGCCGGGCAGCGTCCCGTAGTCGCAGAACTTGACATCAGGCTGTATCTGTGGTAGATTAGGTTCATTCGGCAGCATACCCGGCTCGAGCGGGTTGTATGCTAACATCCGTGCGCGACACGCGCGCGGAATCGCCGCTGCTAAAGCCAGCACAAGGAGGCCAAGCCAGCCGCAGGCGCTGCGGACAGGCATCCTGTCGTCGCCTTAGGCAGAAACCCTCAAGCTGCTAGTAAGCATACACCGTTGATTACTTGGCCGTCACTGCGAGATAGCGCCAAAGAGTGACTAGCTCGTGCGGGTTCGGCCTGTCCACGGTGCCAGGTGGTGTGTGTATGTGGCGACTAGTCCGTCCGGTCCAGACGGCCAAAGGACAAATTGTGGCGACGAGGTAACGGTAGTCATGATCTGCAACGCAGGCGGCCCCACCCACAACAGAATCGCGCTGCTGTTGCGCGCTGACCGCCGCCGCGGACGACTACGGTTTACAGTTCCGGTACCGTACTGGTGTGAATTACAAAAAGGCCAGGAACAAATCCACCGCAAAAAGCAGTCGTACTAAAAGATCAACACGGCAGGCCAAAAAGTACTAGTACAGGTACGGTACGGGTACCTACGTTTCAAGTTGACTCTGGTTTTGCCACATTAAAATCGCGCAGGCTATTTTAAACGGACAAGAGCCGAAATATTGGCAGGAAGGTTTATTTATTAGTGACAGCATGGAGGGGAAACGGAGTAGTCAGGGAGGGCGCTCTGTGTAACACAGCGAAACTGGAAGATGCCAGGCTCAGCTCTTACGGCTGTTTTCATGTCTACTCGTGCAACACCCAAGGGCGCAAACAACAGGGGAACTGGGAACCCGTACCACTTAGCAACAACGATAGCCGGAAAAGCGGTTATTAGGAAAGGAGGAAAACCCATCATAAACATGGTTTAGATCATTCCAAGTTAAATTTGGTTTTGCCAGTGATGAGCGAACGCAGAGAGCGGAACGATTATCTGCACGGATAGAGCGGTAGATTGACGAAGAAAGGGTAGCGCCAGGTCATGATGGGGGCGCCGGGAAGGCAACCGCTGCGGAGTCTTGTTGGACTTGGAAGTGACGAAGGGGCGCGATGTAACCGAAGAAGAACCACGCGCCAGGTGCGGGGAGGACGTTCTGGTCGATCACTGTGAGATTCAGATGTGACGTAAATGTGCCCTACTGGTGACGAACGACGACATACGGGGACGATACGGGACGGACGAGGGACGTGGATTTCATACCCAGTAGCGACGACTATCGCGCGCGACCTGTAAAGTACTATATGAATTTCTCGTTTCCATAATTTCATCAAATTGATATGCGCACGCGGGCTCGCGTGTCGCCCGCCGACGCGGAGCACCCGGGCTAAGTACAGGCGGATGTACGCACTCATTGCACATCGCCGCACATCGCTGACCGCACATCGCTGACCGCTGACCCCGCGGTGTGCCGCGATGTGCGGCACGACGGGCGGAGGTGTGGGCGGATGTAGGTGGTACGGTAGGTGGTAGGCGGTAGGTGGTGTTCGTAGGTGCGCGTTTTAATGCAGCCGCCCTAACTGCTGATGATTGTGTAACGCCCCAGCACGCGCATGAAGTACGGGGTCGCCTCACGGTCACCGCCGCTCACCGTTGAATCAAGCGCGGACAGCCGCGCACTCGCATCTGTGTTGCCTGCCGGTGGTGGGTTACATCCACCCCAACTCTCAACCCCCCCCCCCCCCCCCCGCCCCCCGCGCGCGGCAGCAGGCATGCCGGCAAAGGGATGGATAGCGAGTGTGTCGAAGGATGGCGTGTACACATGCAAGCACTGCCACGGCATCGTGACGGGCAGTAGTGAAAGGACGGCGCGAGAGCGGCACTTCCTAAAATTCCCGAACTGTAGCCACTCGTTGAAGCGTGCGGCTAAGTTGCGCCGCAAGGCCGCCTTATCACAAGCAGCAGCAGCAGGGGCGGCAGCAGCAGCAGCAGCAGCAACAGCAACAAGCGCGGCAGCAGAAGTAGCTGCAGCCGTCGGAAACGGCCCGCCGGCGCCGGTCTCGGACGACGGCGGCTCGAAGGTGGACGATGTGATGGGCGTGGGGGAGGACCCCGTTGGCGAAGACGGTATGGACATCGACGCGCCTGCGTGGCCGCCGGCGGGCGTCGAACCCGCGATGAGGGCGTGATATGGAAAGGCGATCCCGGCGACTTCTACATGAAGGTCATCGCCAAGAAGTTCCGGGGAGTATGGCACTACGGCGTGATAACCGGCGTCGTTACCGAGTGGGTGTTGGAGGACTACGGCGGGGCGACCCAGTGGCGCGCTGTTTTCGAGGACGGGGACATTGTGGGCCTTCTGCGTTCAGAGGTGATTGGGCCCGGCATGCGTGCTGGTGGCACCACTCAACTGCGGTTGTATGGAATCACACGCACCCGCCCGGTCGGCGTGGCAGGTTGTGGAGGCTATGGCGGCTGCCCAGGAGCACCCCCCTGTGGATGCGGACAGGGAGGCTCGCTTGGTAACCGTCCATGAAGGCGATGACTTGTCCAGTGAATCACGCACCTTGCCCGGCGTGCGTTCAACACAACCCGGCTGGCGGAGGCCAAGCAGAACACTGGCTGCCATGGCGTGTGCCATGTGCATGTGGTCCTGGGCTATGTCAGCATGATCAACCTCTTCCCCCTCGCGCCGTTCCACCTGTTTTTTTTTGGCTTGGGAAGGGACTTCTGGAGGAAATTTGTCACCGTGCAGGGCCACATTGGATTCCGAGCTATGAAGCAGGAAGACCGGCGCCAGGCTTTAGTCCCGATACCCAGCAACTTTGAACGCGGGTTGCGCCCTTCGTTTGCAGTGTCCAAGAATCGAAAGGTAACCCCCCCCCCCCCCCCCCCCCCCGGGCGTGGGCGTGGGCGTGGGCGTGGGCGTGGGCGTGACGGCATTCCCCTCCATGACTGCAGGGTCAGGCAAGGTGACGGTGCAGTCCGGCTGGGTCATGGAGGACTGCTTGCACCACATGGAAACGTTTTCCATTCTTAACGCCGGTCCGCTGCTCGAGGAGGCCCGGGTGAAGGCGATCATGACCGAGAAGGAGCTTCGCGTCCCCAGGCGGTGCTTGGGCACATGTACAAGCGCATGCAAGGAGCTGCGTGGTTCGTCACGCGGTGGGGGTTGCAGAATGTGGTGACGGAGGAGGACGGCCCCGAGCGCAAGGCGCAGGTGGACGCGCTCACTAGGGAGGGGAGGACTCGATACCCAGCGCGGCGCCAAGGCGCGGCGGCCGGGGCAGCGCGGCGCCAAGGCGCGGCGGCCGGGGCAGCGCGGCGCCAAGGCGCGGCGGCCGGGGCAGCGCGGCGCCAAGGCGCGGCGGCCGGGGCAGCGCGGCGCCAAGGCGCGGCGGCCGGGGCAGCGCGGCGCCAAGGCGCGGCGGCCGGGGCAGCGCGGCGCCAAGGCGCGGCGGCCGGGGCAGTGCGGCGCCAAGACAGCGCATACAGCGGAATCGGCGGAAAGGGATGCATTACAAGCTGTGGACGGCAGCCGCTGAAAACTATGCGGTCATGCCGCAACAACCCCAGCACTGACTTCTGGATACCTCTGATCTGGCTGACGGCGGCGGGCTGCGGGATGCAGGGCCGCATGACTGAGGTGGCGGTGCTGGTGAGCCCGGAGAGTCTGCATGCGGCGGAGGCGGCGCAGCCGCATAGGCACTAGACAATGCTCTGAAGCGAGCCCCAATTGTCTGCCCAGCGCCTGCCCCAATGTAACGCACCAGCTTGGCAGCAATTGGCAGCTCTTTTGCCCCCCCTCCACCCCACAGACACACTACCAATACCAGTTTCTCATCCCGGCGGGCAGTTGATGCGTATACCCAGGCTTGTGCGTACGCGGTGCGGGGGGGGGGGGGGGGGATCACTATAGCTAAGCTAGTGATGTGAGATATGAGTGCAGCAACAGATATTGTGCAAGATATAATACGATGGCATGCAAGCGGGTCCCCGCTCTTCCACAATCATTGGCCATGCTCCCTCTTGCCCCGCCCCCGGTGCCCTTTAGCTGCTCTCAGCATCCCGAGTGGGATGGGCGGGGCAGCGGTTGCTACCGAGTGAGGCGTAGCATCGTTTGCAGTAGCAACGCAGCCTTTCCGGTGTGACGCCGCCTGGATGTAACCCAGCAGTACGCGCAAAGTGCAAGTGCAAGCTGCTGATGGCGGGGATCCCGCGCCGGGGGGGGGGGGGGGGGGGGGGGGGGGCGCAGCGGCTGTGGGATAGGCGCGGCAGCGGTTGCTACAGAGTGAGGCGTCGCATCGTTTGCAGTAGCAACGCAGCCTTTCCGGTTGCATAGTGTGACGCAGCCTGGATGTAACCCAGCAGTACGCGCAAAGTGCAAGTGTTACACGTCCGTGTGCCCCACCCAATGACATTGCGCCCGACCTCACTGACGGCATGTCTCGCTCTCCTTCATCTCCTGGGCCGTCCGCCGCCTCACCCTGCGCACCCTACCAGCCGCGCGTGCCTTCTCGGAAGCCTCACACACGGCGGCGCGAGTCGCGTCGTGGAACGCGTCCATGACATGGCGGAACTCCGCCCTCACCGTGGCCGTGGTCGGGCAGGGGACTGCCCGCTGATGGGTCGCCATGCATGGGTACTTGGGGCCGCACAAAGCCGGGCTGCCGTCGCAGCAACACTCCCAGTCCGTCCGTTGGCCGCAGTCCACGCATGACGGGCGTCCGGCCAGGACACGCCCATCATAGTGCATGTGGCCGCCTCCCGCCACTGCTCGTAGTGCTCCGGTCAACATGGCGACGAGCAAGTCGGCATGTCCCGCAGGTGGCTGCGGGGCGGGTGGCGCGAGCGCAGCCTCGCTCGCCTCGACAACCCCCTCAGCCCGATCAGTCGCCTCGACCACGGCCTCCTCCGCCTCCTGACGCGGCGCACCAGGCGCATCATCGTCGCCTGGCAGGGCGTCCCCCCCGCAACGGCGCCGTCGGCGGTGGCCGACGCCGTCGTGGCGGGGTGTTGTGAGGAGGTGGCCCTAGACATAGGTGGGGCCGGCACCGCCATGTGTTGCTCCACATGCGGTGCGGTTCCTGACGCGACAGCTCCGTCGCACCAGTACCGGCGCCGGCACCCCACGCCTGCTGGGCTTACCACCAACCGGCATGTTTCCTTTGGGAGGCGGTTCATCCGCGTCGGAGGTGAGCGGCGGTGCCTGTGTGGGTGTGGATACTGCCCGGCCATTAGGGCTCCCGCCGCCTGCCGCTCCGCCGACCCACGCCGCGGCGTGTGCTGCGCCCCGCATAGTCGCCTCGAATATAATATACATGACGCGGGGACGGGGGGGGGGGGGGGGGGGGGGGATTCGTGCGTTTCGTATGTCGGCGGAAAGGCGTGCGAAGCTGCGGCTGGCGAAGGTGGTGGAAGTAAGCGTGGCGGCGTCGGCGGCGTATTACCGTGCGTGCATGCGTGCGCAACCCCGCGGCAGCAAGCGCCGGACTCGGCGTGTGCCAGCGGCAGAGCTGCGAAGCCATGGACACGGTACGGGATGCCAAGTCTGGCTAAGCAACTGCCGAGGCTGGCGGCTTAACCCCCATGTCCGGCGGTTGAGGGACGGAAAGTGCGTAGAAGTTGATCGGGAAAGCGGGCATATAAGCCTGGCTGTGCTAGGTTCCTATTAAGTAATGGCGGTTTGTGCTAAGTAATTCGTAGGGGTAGACCATGCAGCGCAGGTAGGGGGCGGTATAAATGAGGCCGGGCACATATACTGCTCCACGAAACGACACTGTCGCACGTGTAGTTGAATAGACGCCCCCCCCCCCCCCCCCCCCCCCCCCCCCGCCGGGTCGGCCCGCCGGGTCGGCCCGCCGACCCGCCACGGCATGTAATATCTGCCATGCATCGCCGGGGTATGTGTGAGTGGATTCCCCGCCGCCACATCCCCCCCCCCCCCCCCCCCCATTTACACTTGTGCACTCATTAAGTTTGGGCTGGTTTCGGAGCAGTACATGTACGTATGTATATACATTAAATGGAACGTAGGACCTGCGCGGAAAGAGGCGGGGCTGGCGGAGTGCGTTATGGGTGCGTAGAGTAGCGTGTTGGTGAGATTCGGGGTGCATCGGACGCCGGATGCCCATCCACCCAGCGTAAAAGACGCGTACGTAATATTCACACTATATATATTCACACGCAAATGTGTGAAAACCGGACATTCCGTGCCGGATGGGTGGGAATACGGCGTCCGATGCAGCCAAAACCCCAGCAACACGCTATTCTATGCACCGCCAATGCACTCCGCCAGCACCGCCTCATTCTCTGTCGATTTCGAAAACGCCTTCACATTATCCACCGCTAACTGCAATTGCCACCGTGTAATGTTGTCACGATGTGCGCACACAACAACACTTACTACCGGTTCCGACGCGGATGGAGGCGAGGCTTGCGGAGTGCGTTGGGGGTGCGTAGAGTAGCGTGCTGCAAATAATTGGGGTGCATCGGACGCCGGATGCCCACCCACCCGGCGTAAAAGACGCGTAATATTCACACTTTATTAACACACAAATGTGTGAAAACCGGACATTCCGTGCCGGATGGGTGGGAATACGGCGTCCGATGCAGCCAAAACCCCAGCAACACGCTATTCTGTGCACCGCCAATGCACTCCGCCAGCACCGCCTCATTCTCTGTCGATTTCGAAAACGCCTTCACATTATCCACCGCTTATTGCAATTGCCACCGTGTAATGTTGTCACGATGTGCGCACACAACAACACTTACTACCGGTTCCGACGCGGATGGAGGCGAGGCTTGCGGAGTGCGTTGGGGGTGCGTAGAGTAGCGTGCTGCAAATAATTGGGGTGCATCGGACGCCGGATGCCCATCCACCCGGCGTAAAAGACGCGTAATATTCACACTGCTTTATTAACACACAAATGTGTGAAAACCGGACATTCCGTGCCGGATGGGTGGGAATACGGCGTCCGATGCAGCCAAAACCCCAGCAACACGCTATTCTATGCACCGCCAATGCACTCCGCCAGCACCGCCTCATTCTCTGTCGATTTCGAAAACGCCTTCACATTATCCACCGCTAATAATTGCAATTGCCACCGTGTAATGTTGTCACGATGTGCGCACACAACAACACTTACTACCGGTTCCGACGCGGATGGAGGCGAGGCTTGCGGAGTGCACTTGCGGTGCACAGACTAGCGGGAGACTAGATCCATTGTCGCTTATTTACAAGCACGGGCGGTTCTGCCAGACCTGATCGTCTGCGGCCGATATAATATTCACACTATATTAACATCGGTGCACACCGCCGCACACCGCCGCACACCGCCGCACAACGCTGCGCGCGCACATTCGTCGCACACATTATCCCGGATTCACTCGCCGTATCCATTACGCCGTGCTACTTCAACAATAAACATTGCGAAATTACACCGACACAATGCCGCACCTACTAGCTCTTGACAATACGTGCATATAAATAGTAGTGGCGCGCTGCTCCTCGCCTCCGATGTGTCGTTGACTGCTGCGGAAGGCGGTCGTCGACTGGGTGTTAGTTTCTCCACCTCGGCCGCCCCCCCCCCCCCCCCCCCGCCCCCCCCCCCCCCTCCCCCCCTTCACCGCTCACAGCGCCATGGCCGACCTCGCCCCCCCGGGCAAAAGTGGGCGGCGAGCCTTGCTGTCTCGCGTGTCCGCGCCGCCGGCATCGAGGAGGACGAGAAAGACATGAGGAAACGCGTGACAAGGTGGGCGCGCAACAAAACACTCCATCCTCCACATTAGCACGCACCCACTCGTGGCTAACTTGTGCCGCGCGCAGGTTCGTCCGGGAGCGCCGTAAGGCCCACCTCAACGCCAAGGCTTCCACAGTGCCAGCGGCGCAACTCGTGGTGGCCGAGGAGGCCGCATCCTCAGCCGCTTAAAGGCGAAACGATTGTGGCTTGTTGTGGGTGTCTGTGCACAGGGGGCGTCCCGACGCGAAGGTAAGGAAGCTCATGGCGGCGTCGTCGACGGCACAGCCTCCCGGGGTGGTGAAGACACTGACGGATGACAAGAAGCGGAAGAGGCCAGTGAAGAAACGCCGAGGTAAGAAACTGACGGTCGCGGAGTCGGAGGCGGAGTCGGAGGCGGAGGCGGAGGCGGAGGCAGCGAGATCGTCGAAGCGGAGGGTCCCCCGGGCACGCAAGAACAAGAACAAGCAGTAGCCCCCGCCCCCCTTACCCCCCCCCCCCCCCCCCCCCAGGCGGGAGCGGCTGGCGGCGAGGGGGGGCGGGGGGGGGCGGGGCGGGCGTGGTCCCCCCGCCCCCGCACACCCCCCCCCCCCCCCCCCCCCCGGGCCACATTCCCCGATGGCAGCTGTCGCGAATATTGTAATTCAAACATTCTTCGGCAAACCGCTGCCTGCCCCCGCCCTCCCCCTCGCGAATATTTATGTAACGTGAGCACTCTTTGGCAAAACATGGCAGCCAAACCGCCCATCTGATGACCTTTGATCGGACGGCTGGCAGGCCCGTTCAGCAGTACTAGCTATAATGTACACAAAATTCCCCAGTGTTACCAAATACGTACGGCTGCGATTTGCGCTCCCATGTACTAATAGTCGTAGTTATCCACAGGACCACTCGTCATCGTGCCCGGGTACCGGGTACCGGGTACTAGATACCCGGTACCGGCGTAATAAATATATCGCGTACTACCCGGTACTACACGGACAACCTTGTACCTTGTACGTCAGTGCCATGTACGCTTCACCGGGCTGGTACGACTACCTCAATGATTACAAAAAGGATGTATCGCCCGCCGGCAATAACGCCGGATGTACTCGCACGTAACTGGATGGACGTGCCGCCACCAGCAGCAGCCTTCACGGATAAATAATAGTCGCTAGTAGTAGTGCTTCGTCACCTGTATGTCACATCTGAATCTCACAGTGGATGTAGTTCAGATTGACGTCGGAGTTAATGGCCCAGCCGCCCTGATATGGCGCGAATGTGGGACAGCGGAGTTCCGATGGCGTTCGCAAAAGAGGTTGCTTTCTTACAAATTAAGGCTGTGAGAGCTCCGGGAACGAGTGCCGGCGGGGGGGGGAAGGGGGCAGTATCGATGAGACGAGCGGCCGTGGAGAGCCAGTCCGACATGGTAGCAACAGTCCAAGAGTTGGACTGCTCGCTCGTCAGGGTGACCGCTCCGAAGTTTGTCTCGGCCAAGGCAGCTGGAGCCAGGGGGACAGACTCTACATTGTCGATGAAGTGACGCAGGAGACGGGCGGCATGGGGGTGCTCCGACACATGAAGGAGCAACACTAGTAGGTCGTCGTAGGGGCCGCGCCGTCCGGCACGCCTCTTCTCTCGGTACACCTCTAGGGTGATGTTTTAGGAGTCGACATGCGTGTCCCGCACACCCCGTCCCGTGCGGCGGTCGGTTTGCATGCGGATATGACCTCGGCGGCTTCCAAGCACGGTGGGGCGAGTTTTACTGTGCCCGTTGTGACGTCCCGCTTGCCTTTCTGGCCGGGCACCGGGAGGCGTTTTGTACACACAGAACTTCTCACTTTTCAGCCGGCCCTTAACACCGGGCGAAGTACTGCCTATGTACTAAATCCGGGCGAGCCGGCGCGGCTCTACTGGTGATGATAGTGTACTCATGTGAAACGGTGGACCGCCCGACGACCGGCCGACCCACCACCAAACATGCCCCACAGGAGGCCATCACTACAGCCACCATGGAGATCAACAGACCCGAGGAGCAATAGAAGGCCGCGGTCGGCGCCGCTCTCGATGCGCCGCGCGGCGGCAAGACCCAACTTCCCAAGATCCGATCCGCCATCACTGCGGAACAAATCGCAAGCACCCGACTTCCATCACCGGCCGCCCACCCGAGGCTAACTGACGGCCAGCGCCCTCCGCGGCGTGAAGAGCAGGCTCCGCAGCAGACTACCACAACAGCCAACAAGAACATCAACAGACCCGAGGGGCACCAGGCGGCCGAGGTTGGCGCCACCATCGAAGCGCCGCGCAACGGCAGAGCCGAACCCCCCAAGACCCCCAAGATCGCGACTGCTCACCATCCGGCGCCGCATACAGCCAACCAATCGGCGATGCACCACGGCCAGCTCCCCCAAGAGCTCCAGCCACCACCAATTATCCAGCTACAAGTGGCCCACGACCCGGCCGCGGCAGCCCCTCAAGCCATGGAGATGGACAGCGACTAGCGACTCGCCACCGGCAGTCGAGCAGCCGGCGACAAGCGTCGATCCAGCCCCGCACCCCGAGCCGACTCCATCGGCCGCAGCCCAAGCCCCCACCGTGACAAGAGAGGCCTCGGAGGCCACCAACCCCTCGAGCATACCCCCACATACGGCACACCAACCCAGGCGTCCCGCGTGGCCCAGCTTGCGGCATAGGCTCATCGCCCCCGCCACCCCCTGCGCCGGACGGCCCCCTTGCAGCCGCAGGTGGATCGTATGCGAATGCTCCGCAGGCAAGGCACCCAAGCAACCCAAGCTGGAAGCACGCCCGAGACTATCAGCGCCACCACCCAAGAACTACGGACGTTTCTAGCCGGTATGCCCGGAATGCATTTTTCGAATTTACCGCACTATTTCCCGCAAGTAATACATAGTGTATCGCCCGACCCGCGGGCTTGGTACCGGTACAGGCACGAGACGAAGTCATCATGCCATAAAACGCAGTATACTGTGCCAAAAAGAATAATATATATATTTGAGAAATGGAGGGCATTGTAGCCCCCACCCCCCAAGCTAGCCGGCTCAGCGGTACATAAATATTGAGCACCATATAGCTATTCCGGTTGGCTCCCCTCCCCCATCACACCTCAGTAGCAGCAGGCGGGACGCCTCTGGCTGCCTTAGCGTGCCTGCTGAGCTCTGGATGGGATGGGTCTGACTTAGGTAGGGACAGCATGGGGGCGCTGCTATCTTAGCTATAGCCCACTGGAAGGAGGAGGGGCTAGGACACATTGGAGGATGGCCGGTAGCTTGAGCTGTGATAACACTTCGTGTTCCCCACTGTGGTCAGAGATAGCAGGCCCTAAGAACAACTTAGTCTGAGCGAGTGGATGCAGCGGACTAGACGTTGTGACAAATTTCAATTTGTACACACAGACACACTTCAAAATTTCCCTCACATGATGGTAATGGTACGTACTGACGCTCACCAGTACGTTCGGACAACGAAATCGTCACCTGCACCGCGCAACCCCCCGCCTCCTCAAAAACACAATAACACAAGGTAACGCACGGTGTGACCGGTTGATTCGTAGTCCCCGCCGCCATCGGTCGCATGCATGCTCTAGCCATGCTACCTTCACCACCAACCATCCGCAGCCATTCCGCCCGCCGCAAGCATGCAGACACGGCGAAATCCGTGCCCCCAGGAAAGATGACATGGAGGAGGGGGATGTGATGTCGCAGAGCGCGCGAGCTAGCGCAGCGCGACGCGGATGCCGGCATTACAGATCCGACTCGAAATACCCCCGCAGACGGCGCGGCCAACATGCCCGCCGTCTCACATCCCACAGCTCCTACCACTGATCTTGTGGCCACTGCCCACACCAACCCCGACCACCTGCCCTATGACGAAGTCATGGTGGTCGAAGATGGCGAACTTCCGGCCGGCAAGGCTGCCCAAGTCCCGCAGAACTCGGCAAGCCGACCCGTGCCGAATGATCCGACACCCCCCCCCCCCCGCCGCCCCCCCTCCCGCCCTCCTACCTCCCGCCGGTATGTACGGACGGAGGCACGGGCACAAGGGTCCGCACTCGCCGCCGCACCGCCTGCCGCATAGCCCACATGCCTCGGCAATCGGAAATAAGTCAAAACCAAAACTCCCGTCAAGCGGCCAGGGCCGCCGAGAAGGAGCTGACTGCGGAAACAACCTTTACGACCATGGGTAGGCTATCGCAAGCGACGAAAACGCTGCGGCGGACACTGCCACATCCCCTACCGCCCACATGGCAACCGCCAAATCCGGCGACGCCCGCGACCACATGCGCTCAGGCCGGCGGACCCCAAGGGGCCCTCCGGCCAACTAGCTGCAACCCACTCATCCCACGCCCACTCGATGGCTGTGGGCACTTTTGTTGCTGTTGGAAGCACTATACTCCTCCACAACTCACCGCAGCGCAAGGGGCTCATCATCCGCGCGCTCATTGCCGTTGATGAAATCCATGGCTGTTATCGTCGGTTGCAATATCGGCCGGCGGATTATCGTTGGGAGCGGCATTGCCGGCGGGGGATTGGGGGGGGGGGGGGCGTGAGGGGCGAGGCAGAGATGCTAGGAGGTGCCGCAAGCGGAGGGCGCCCACTATAGGGCATCTGCGGTTGCGGGGTGCTGTCAGCGGCTGCCTCAGCGTCGCCGATATCACCATGAGTGGCGACATCATCTACTGCCTCCACCTCGTGCATACAATCCGCCGGCTCACCCGCTCATCCTCGCCCCCCATAGTTGCTGGTTGAGAGTAGTGGTGGGTCGGGCTGTCGTTGTGTGCTAATGACCGCCGGCGGGCGCAGGCATCTGCATGCGACTATCGACTTCCGACTGGTACCGGTAAGAGTAATAATGTACTTGTATTCCTTATTACTACCTGTACTCGTCATCGTATTGTCATATCGTGCTGTAGTAGTATATAGAGACGTAGTAGCGACGATATAACACGGGAGATATGATTACATTTGGTAGATGCAACATTCAAGAAGTCCATACAGAAATCTAAAAGGAACTCCAGCTACGGGCCACCAGAAGTGGGAACCGCCATGGCAGCCACCGATCAAGCATCGCCACGCACCCCCCATCCGCCGGTCCACGCAGTAGGAACGCTCTCCCCATCACACATACAATCCCGGGCCACTCCAATATCGGCACTGCTATGCCGAATGTGAGGTGGAGTCGCCGATAGGAAAAGAGCTTCGAAGAGGTCTCGCAACAAGAAGCGAAGTGGTTGTTAGGGTTACGCATAGCGACTACCCTAGTACACCACAAACCTGTGACGCCGAGATTACGGCCAAGTATTTGTACATGTACTGCTGTACTGATATTTCAGCACGTCTTTTATTTACTGGTACGGCCACAACTAGACGCCAGTAATATTCCTTGTAACATACAGAACGCGCTACTACTCCTAAATCATCGGGATACTAGCTGCCTGTCCGCGGTGCCGAGTCGGATCGCTATAGGATAAGTATCCGATGCCACCAGCAAGTTGAATGCAAGAGATTGCATTCTGCAACCAACTCAATTCGCCAAACGGTACGAGTAAGAGCCATGTTTCACTAAGTACTGCCACGAGTACTTACACTGGTTTCGGCTTCCTGTTACAATCCATCTCTACCTGCCGACCCATGGCGACCTGCTCTCGCACGCACGACGATACATTCGCGATTTCGCTGGTCATGCCGACCCATGGTAGCGATTCTGAGTCGCGTGCCGCCATGGCATCGCACCGGAGCGCCCGTCAAGCCGGTTATCCTCCTAGTGGTCCACCCGCCGAGCAGTCTATGCGTTAAATTGTCGAGAATAAGAAGATGCTGGAAGCCCGCGTTGTGGCACCAACCCGAAACATCTCTCACAAGCTCGCCGACGTTCATGACTTCCAAGCAATCAAGGTCTTTCTGGAGAACTACGCGCGACACAGCAAGGCCCCGCCGGAGACTACGCGCGAGACATCTGCGTCAAGCCGAGCCACCCCAAGATGGCTACATGTTATTGTGTCGACTTGCAGCGCAAGCTACAAGCTGCATTTGCTTTGCTGAATGAACCTTTCGCTGTGCTTGAGTACTTGCAAGTGCAGCGTATTTTGCAGGCGATTCCCAAGCACGAGAGAGCCGAGGTGCAAAAGATGGCTAACCACGCCAACGAGGCTGTCTCGACTCATGAAGTACTTTTCAGACATCTCTCGGCTATCGACGAGGAGCACCGCCTCGCTGTCGAGATTGCCCTAAGGAGGCAGGCCAACATCAAGAAACACAAGCGTCGCTACGAGAAGTATTTAGGTCGTTGCCACATGCCGACCTCCACAAACCCGTGGTCACGCAACAACGGAGCATCAACCAGCTCTGCCCCAAGTCGTCATGCTGCTCACAGCAGCTTTCCCAATCGTCAACCAAAAAAGAGTCGCTTCTCTGGTGAGTGCGCCAAATGCGGCAAAAAAGGCCAATTTATGAATGCCGCCATGCGTCTGAACATGACAATGAACAGTTCAAAGCCAAAGTGGCAGCTAACAGCAAGCTAGCCAAGCAAGTAGACAAGATCGACTTACATAAAAACAAATGACGGTGTTGGGCGACATGCCAACCTGTGCCTCTCAATGTAATTGAGACAATTGACACTGACATGTCGCCGAGTCCATGCAAACATGCATGCACTGCTAAACTGCATGCTCAGCCCCTGCATGAGGATACAGATGTCGATATGGTTGAGCATTGCGCTCCCGCGGCATTGAACCCCTCCGACTCACAACCTGAGCATGAAGCTCATGGATGTTCCTTTGCTCATTCACACCTCGTTGCCGACATCGAGGACAAGACAGGGTGCAGAGAAGACGTCGACAAAAATGTCAAAGACAAAAAGACGCATGCTAAACTGCATGCCAAACTGACTATCATGCAAAAGAGATCTCGAGTGCGCAGAATGCGTACCAAAAACAATAATCAAAAGAATGACACTGAAATTGACAAATATGCAAAACCAAATGTATGTCCAACTGACTCTGTTGTGTTTGACCAAGCAGAATTTAAGGGGGGGGGGGGGGGGGGCGTGAGGGGCGAGGCAGAGATGCTAGGAGGTGCCGCAAGCGGAGGGCGCCCACTATAGGGCATCTGCGGTTGCGGGGTGCTGTCAGCGGCTGCCTCAGCGTCGCCGATATCACCATGAGTGGCGACATCATCTACTGCCTCCACCTCGTGCATACAATCCGCCGGCTCACCCGCTCATCCTCGCCCCCCATAGTTGCTGGTTGAGAGTAGTGGTGGGTCGGGCTGTCGTTGTGTGCTAATGACCGCCGGCGGGCGCAGGCATCTGCATGCGACTATCGACTTCCGACTGGTACCGGTAAGAGTAATAATGTACTTGTATTCCTTATTACTACCTGTACTCGTCATCGTATTGTCATATCGTGCTGTAGTAGTAGATAGAGACGTAGTAGCGACGATATAACACGGGAGATATGATTACATTTGGTAGATGCAACATTCAAGAAGTCCATACAGAAATCTAAAAGGAACTCCAGCTACGGGCCACCAGAAGTGGGAACCGCCATGGCAGCCACCGATCAAGCATCGCCACGCACCTCCCATCCGCCGGTCCACGCAGTAGGAACGCTCTCCCCATCACACATACAATCCCGGGCCACTCCAATATCGGCACTGCTATGCCGAATGTGAGGTGGAGTCGCCGATAGGAAAAGAGCTTCGAAGAGGTCTCGCAACAAGAAGCGAAGTGGTTGTTAGGGTTACGCATAGCGACTACCCTAGTACACCACAAACCTGTGACGCCGAGATTACGGCCAAGTATTTGTACATGTACTGCTGTACTGATATTTCAGCACGTCTTTTATTTACTGGTACGGCCACAACTAGACGCCAGTAATATTCCTTGTAACATACAGAACGCGCTACTACTCCTAAATCATCGGGATACTAGCTGCCTGTCCGCGGTGCCGAGTCGGATCGCTATAGGATAAGTATCCGATGCCACCAGCAAGTTGAATGCAAGAGATTGCATTCTGCAACCAACTCAATTCGCCAAAACGGTA
>VCJN01000849.1:0-28701 GCA_006384855.1 Tetraselmis striata
AAAAACCGCGACGGCGTTAATGACCCATATGACAGGCAATGATGTAATGACTGCATGCTGACTAGGCCTGCGCGCGACGTGGCACGCTAAGATGTTAAACCAAAGCTTGGTCCAATGCTTGATCCAAAGCCGCGAAGGCCCCCAAATTAGCATATGCACTTAGCGACTAGTCGCTACTATGCTGTCATGCACACAGAGTATCAAATATTTCTGTCACCTGATACATGTGTACCCGGCACCCTTCGTACCTGGTACCGGTACCGGTATACTGCTTTTTTTCGCGTGGATTTATCTACATCATGTATTGATGTAAGGATTAGCGGTTAGCCTAATTGTACTGATTTTTTACATTAAGGCTTTAACATATGCGCACTACAAACAGAACTAACAGCAGCTATGAAAGGTTGCCAGCAAAAGAGAGACATAAGCCTGAAACCAAGGCCGAGCAGGAGGCCAGGGAGCCAAGAACCAAGGGAGAGCCAAGGGAACCACGAAGTCGCCAAGCTGCCATGAATCAAAGAGACCACCGCCCCGGGGTAGGCCATCAGCCACGGCGAGGACGCTTGCAGCCAATGACCTACCTGTACTCGTACCGGTGCTTGCTTATTTATAGCTATAGAAGGGTTAGTTATGTCACAAGAGTACGGGTATGGTACCTGGAGTCACCATGTCATGTAATATTATAATTGCCAAAGAATACCAAAGGCACTACTATGATAAAGACAATAAGCAGCCGATAACGTTTCGGATCGGTGATAAGATAATGATAAAAACTGACGATATGATCATAAGAGGACAGAAGTGTCCTAAGCTCAAACAACGATATGTAGGACCATATGAGGTCATCGAACAGGTGAACCCTCAGGCCTACAGAATACAATTACCACCTGAGCTTGCTTGAGTGCCACCCAGTGTTTCATGTCTCAGAGTTGAGACTCTGGGATACTATATCTGCGCAAACAGACATTCCTGATGCCTTGATTGGCAGACAGACGCGCAGAACTGATGACCCAATCATTGCGGACATCACTGACTGTAAATTGGCACTGTACCCACGACTATATGCGAAGGGCAAAGCCTTGCTGTTCAAAGTAAGGTTCCATAATTTTCCAGCAACTGGAGATGACTGGATGCCCTATGAAACGATGCGGTATTCACCGCTGATGCAGCATTATATGCTGTCAGAACGATATAAACATATCTCGACCTCACCAGCATATCTTGCTGCTAAGGCGAGCCACCCGCAAAGGTTTCCACCGTGAATCTGCTGGCTCAGATTCATCAGAGCGGGGTGGAATGTGAGGATATATCCTATACCCTCACTAACCCTAATCAACCGTAGCGCACATTAAGGCGCGTAGCGCGCGCAACACTTGTAGCGGCTGCGCCTACGCCCTGCCGGCTGCCCGGCGCCTGCTGATATATCAGCGCGGCGCCCCGCCGGAACTGTAATCATAACATTCTCACCCTCACAACCTTGGAGTAGCACAGACTCTTGCCACCATAAGCGCATTCCCTCACATGTATACGGTAATAATACTGGCTGATAATTATTGGCAACCTCGGGTACTGAATATACTCCGAGGTACAACACCCGTGCGCGCGGCATGCGCGCACTCGTACTGGTACACGTTGTCGTCTTACAGTATTATGCCAAAGGTAGCTCAAGACAAGTTACCACACATTATAACTGTCACAATAAGAGGCAAGAAATCGCCCGCCGTAGTGTTTTGGAGCGGCGGCATACTACTCGTACTGGTACTGCTACGGTCGCGCCGGTGGGGCTATATATACGAGTATACAGCTCAGGAGACAGTGAAGCCCACTGGATCCGGGTGGGGCTTCGGGTGGGCTAGAGGCGGTGGAGGGCGCATCGTGCTGCGGCGCATTGAGGTCGCGCAATTTCAAATAGCCCGCCCACATCCTCACCCACCAGCTAGCCCACACCCCTACAATATGCCGCGTGGTAACGCTCCCGCTACGTCGGACACCAGCTTCGAGTCTTTGGTTGAGGATGTGCAGCTAAAGATGTCGCCAAGGGAGTGAAGCGACTGTGGGATTCCGTGCCGTGTTAGATCGCAACGCTGCTGCACGCAGCAAACGCGGCCCGTATCCGCGAGTTCTGGAAGCAGGCGAACCAAATCGGAGCCAAGGGCCCCCTTAATAGGAAGAAATTGAGAGGAAACTCCGGAAACTCGCCCCGGTCCAGGACGAGAAGCTTCCTGAGGGGCGGGTGCTGCAAGAGCGGACGGGCGCGATCGTGACGGCGTGGGCGGTAGACGACGCACGTAAAAACCGCGACGGCGTTAATGACCCCATATGACAGGCAATGATGTAATGACTGCATGCTGACTAGGCCTGCGCGCGACGTGGCACGCTAAGATGTTAAACCAAAGCTTGGTCCAATGCTTGATCCAAAGCCGCGAAGGCCCCCAAATTAGCATATGCACTTAGCGACTAGTCGCTACTATGCTGTCATGCACACAGAGTATCAAATATTTCTGTCACCTGATACATGTGTACCCGGCACCCTTATTAATTACATGAGCTAGCAGCAGAAGGCGATATCGGAAATCACCAAAATAAAAGGCAATCAGAAAGGTCCTCTACATCGACTAGAGGGTGGAAGCAGTAACATGAGAAGACGCAGAGTGGGCACGAGCACACGCATCAGACTTGGCCATCTGCACACCGGCAGAGAGAATGCCGCCCAGGGTACCATGCACGCAAGCCGAGACCCGCTGCAACAGCCTTCGCCGTGTGCGCGACAGGTGACGGCGGAACTCAGCAGGTTGGCCGGCGACAAAGTTTCGAAGTGCCTGAACGGATTGACCACGAAGAAAGCAAGAGGTCGGGGCGGAAGGACCGCCAGGGAAGTTGCGCACAGCCAACAGCACCGCGAAGATGTAGACCACAGTCAAAGCGGACTTCCCGAGTCGGCCGCGGTCCTCAACCACAAAAGGGTAGTACCGGTGAACACCCTGCACTGGGGCGGAAGACGCCCGGTCCGCTGCCAACTTCGTACCTGGTACCGGTACCGGTATACAGTGACTATACCGATATAATAAACATTGCGTCCCCCCCCCCCCCCCGTTCACTATATCGGTATGTTCACTATATCGGTGTTCATTATAAGCAGGCCCACCCGACCGCTATAGTAAACGGTTTACTAAATCGGTACTATTGTTTATTGTAACGGTGACCCCGTTCACTGTAGCAGTCTGTGCCCATGCAAGGCAACATGTGACTATCCTGCAGTTGTCTAGATAGGAACAGCGCTGCTCGGTGGGCGTCGCCATGGCGCGATGGCGACAGACGCGGTGGGGCAGTTGAGTGGCGGTGGGCGCAATGTGCCGCAGTGTGCCGCCGCCGCCGCCGCCGCCGAGCGGCTGTAGAGGCCTCTGCGCCCGTACTGGAACGGTACCGGCTATCGGAACACGCCAACGGCCGGGTTCGGCGTCGGCAACACTGCCGTTATGTAGAGAAGTTTACTATATCGGTATAGTTTGGGGCATTGTGTCCCCCCCCCCCGTTCACTATAGCGGTAAGTTTATTATATTGGTAAGTTTATTATAGGGGTATACATAGGGATTTTTCCCGGTGTTAAGAATCCGTCCCCCCCCCCCCCGTTCACTATATCGGTATGTTCACTATATCGGTATTCATTATATCGGTATAGTCACTGTACTGCTTTTTTTCGCGTGGATTTATCTACATCATGTATACTAATCTACAGATGTAAGGATTAGCGGTTAGCCTAATTGTACTGATTTTTTACATTAGGGCTTTAACATATGCGCACTACAAACAGAACTAACATCAACTATGAAAGGTTGCCAGCAAAAGAGAGACATAAGCATGAAACCAAGGCCGAGCAGGAGGCCAGGGAGCCAAGAACCAAGGGAGAGCCAAGGGAACCACGAAGTCGCCAAGCTGCCATGAATCAAAGAGACCACCGCCCCGGGGTAGGCCATCAGCCACGACGAGGACGCTTGCAGCCAATGACCTACCTGTACTCGTACCGGTGCTTGCTTATTTATAGCTATAGAAGGGTTAGTTATGTCACAAGAGTATACGGGTATGGTACCTGGAGTCACCCTGTCCTGTACGGTATCGGTACAGATACTGACACGTAGTCTCCTTGCGAGGGCGGCGGCCGCTTGAAGTGGAGCTTGAACGATGTGTTGATCTTCTGGTTTTACGTGGATTTATTACTAGCATGTTGTAATTCACACCAGTTCCTGTACCTGTAGTATCTTTTTTATTTTTACGCCCCCGGGACAGGATTGGCACCAGTGAAACCCTTGCAGCATCGCTACAACGTCCGTTTAGGCAGCGATCCAGTTACGGATCGCTGTCGATACCACAAATTGCCCCTATCGATTGTGTCGATATTGCCCCTATATTATTGTCGATACCACAATCGATTGGGCTTTTTGGGTATGGCAGTATCCGTGGAAACACGGTTGCTGTCGATACCACCATTGCCCCTATCCTCGGCGTGTCAATCTCGGATCCAACGACTGCTTTGCGGGCTGCAGAGCGCCACAAAATCAAGAAGTATGACGAGGGTGTCCGAAACGCCGCCGGCATGCTTCGCTTTGTTCCTTTCGCCGTTTCCGAGTTTGGCTCGCTGGCCCCGCACGCCGAGGCTTTCTTGGTGGAGCTCGCGAAAGCTAGCCACGCACACACTGGCCAAAAAATCGGCCAGCTCATGTCTGCGCGGCGCCGTCGTTTCTCCTTGCTCATCAATATGGCACATGCAGACAACGTTCTTGGCGGGGTCGCGGCCGCGCGTGCGGCACGTGATGGTGCTCCTGCGCCTGCGTCGCGTCGCTCGTCGGCTTGTGTTGCTATGACCCGGGTCATTGGCTGCAAGCGTCCTCGCCGCGGCTGATAGCCTACCCCGGGGCGGGGGTCCCTTTGGTTCCTGGCAGCTAAGGGACTTCGTGGTTCCCTTGGCTCTCCCTTGGTTCTTGGCTCCCTGTCCGCCTGCTCGACCTTGGTTTCAGGCTTATGTCTCTCTTTTGCTGGCAACCTTTCATAATTGCTGTTCGTTCCTTTTGTAGTGCGCTTTTGTAAAAGCCCTTATGTAATAATCCAGTTGCGGAAAGCCCTGGGCAGGCGACGCTCCGTTGTAGTCAAGAAGCAAATTGCCAGAGCATATTCTAAAGACTAATTGATCACCACTGACGAAATTTTCAACACCGTTGGATCACCGTCTAAAACATTGCAATCAAAATACTAGGCACCGACCACCTGTCTCCTATCCTCAGTCCCCGAAGTCTCCTATCCTGCGCAGCAGCCCAACGAACGCACTGTATGGTATATTCACATTAGGCAATTAGGACTTAATGGCTCGTTTAAGCCTGGACCCCCCCCCCCCCCCACCCGAAAAGTTCGTTGGTACTGGGGGTCCCAAAATGAGGGCATTACACTACTCATTTATTTCTTCACAATCTTGCTCAAAACCAAGCCGCCATGTCTTCTTACATCCCTATGGGTGTTGTGGAGTGGATATAGCTATAGACATGGAAACCGTGTGAGGTTTCTATGCATGGCGCTTCCCCGACCTTGACCTAGGCCATGCAGGGGGATATGGATTTGGGGGGGGAGAGGCTCGGGAGACGCTGGTACCATGCACTGGTACATCCATATGCATGCATGAGTCATGTGGGCTACAAAAGACACCTACCATTGGAGCACATCCCATCAATTACGGGTGCATGCTTTACATGAGAAACGTGTCAATGAGGGCACATCATGCACACACCTAGCAAGATGAGCATCTCCAATCCAACCACCTTGGCAGCAGTGGCCTTTTTGCCCTGGCCAAGCGCTTGGCTCTGGCTGCCTCTTTCGCTTTGCCATTGTTCAAGGCACGCCTCACATGGCATTTAGAGCCATGACCGGGGCAAACTGAACATACGGGGCCGGAGCACAATGGACAATTCTAGCTCCTCATCAATTTGGCCAGGCGTATCATTGGCTCCAGCACAGGCAGAGCACAAATCAAGCAATGCTCAGGAGGCGGAGGTGCTGCTTCTACCATCCCTTCTGTAATATTGTGGGTGCACATGATCAAAGCATTCCAACCCCTCAAAGCAATAAAATATACCATGGAATGGGTGGTCCTGAGGAAGGGGTTGTTCTCCACATATGTAGTGCTCCCCGTCAATCGCCTCATGTAGCGCTGCATGAGCCATGCGCCCGCATGCCCGCTTCTCCTCCTCGGTGTAAGCTGAGCCATCGTCTGGGTGTGGCTGTCGTACCATGTTGTGAGGTGCATTTCGCGCGAATATGACGCTGGGCTTGCCACATTCCTTGCGAATAACAGCCCCACGAGCAATGTTGCCGTAGAACTCAGCTCCTTGATCGCAATTGGCGATCTCTGTAGCATTGGCGGGCAGTCCACAGCCCTCTGGCTCCTTCCGCTTGCCGCCTCTGCCTCTGACCCGGCCTCCGCCTCCGCAGCTGCCTTCTCACGGTCTCCCCGCAACTTGTCCCTCTGCGCCTGCTTGGCCATTACTGTCGGCCGGAAGCTAGCTGTGAATGGCTGCTGCAAAGCGTCATGTCGACCCATGTACGCTGTCTGCCCATCTGCCTTGGCCTTCGCCTTAGGGATAGGCAAAGGGACAACCACGGACTGGAGGTAGTCGTAGAGCTCTGGCTCCTTGATCTTTGGCGAGGGCCGGAACCCATTGCGGCATGGGAAGCAGTTGCACGGGGCGAAAATGAGGCGTTTGAAGTACTGCACCAAGTAAGGCGTTGCCAATGTGTGGTTCGCCAGGACCTTTTGAAGCTCCACATGGCCCTTCATTGTGGCCCGGGTGACAGTGCACGTAGTCGGTGATGGGTCGATATAGCTCTTCAAACAATCCAGCACTTCACAGACCTGCACAGCAAGAACATACAACCTTTATTAATTTTCACAACATGGTCCTGCTCATGCACATGCAGACAATATAAAGGTACCTTTGAGTCAGTTGCAGGTGTGTGCATCACATATGGCTGCTAATTCCATGTGGCACACTTGATACCCTCCTCCAGTATCGCACGCACAGGTGCAGTGCTGGCCAGGTACGCATCCTTGAAGTTAGGTGGCGCCTGCACTGAGATTCAGATGTGACATACGGGTGACGAAGCACTACTACTAGCGACTATTATTTATCCGTGAAGGCTGCTGCTGGTGGCGGCACGTCCATCCAGTTACGTGCGAGTACATCCGGCGTTATTGCCGGCGGGCGATAAATCCTTTTTGTCATCATTCTGGTAGTCGTACTAGCCCGGTGAATTGTTACATGGCACTGACGTATAAGGTACAAGGTTGTCCGTGTAGTACCGGGTAGTACGCGATATATATTTATTAAGCCGGTACCTGTACCGGGTATCTAGTACGAACCCGGGCGCGATGTCGAGTCGTCCTGTGGATAACTACGACTATTAGTACATGGGAGCGCAAATCGCAGCCGTTGTATTTGGTAACAGTGGGAAATTATGTGTACATTATAGCTAGTACTGCTGAACGGGCCTGCCAGCCGTCCGATCAAAGGTCATCAGATGGGCGGTTTGGCTGCCATGTTTTGCCAAAGAGTGCTCACGTTACATAAATATTCGCGAGGGGGGGGGCGGGGGCAGGCAGCGGTTTGCCGAAGAATGTTTGAATTACAATATTCGCGACAGCTGCCGTCGGGGCATGTGGCGGGGGGCGGGGGGGGGGGGGGGAGGCGGGCGGGCGTGGTCCCCTCGACCCCCCCCCCCCCCCCCCCCCCCCGCCGCCCCGCCGCTCCCGCCGGGGGAGTGAGGGGAGGGGGGTAAGGGGGCGGGGGCTACTGCTTGTTCTTGTTCTTGCGTGCCCGGGGGACCCTCCGCTTCGACGATCTCGCTGCCTCCGCCTCCGCCTCCGCCTCCGCCTCCGCCTGCGCCTCCGACTCCGACTCCGCGACCGTCAGTTTCTTACCTCGGCGCTTCTTCACTGGCCTCTTCCGCTTCTTGTCATCCGTCAGTGTCTTCACCACCCCGGGAGGCTGTGCCGTCGACGACGCCGCCATGAGCTTCCTTACCTTGGCGTCGGGACGCCCCCTGTGCCCAGACGCCCACAACAAGCCACAATCGTTTCGCCTTTAAGCGGCTGAGGATGCGGCCTCCTCGGCCACCACGAGTTGCGCCGCTGGCACTGTGGAAGCCTTGGCGTTGAGGTGGGCCTTACGGCGCTCCCGGACGAACCTGCGCGCGGCACAAGTTAGCCACGAGTGGGTGCGTGCTAATGTGGAGGGTGGAGTGTTTTGTCGCGCGCCCACCTTGTCACGCGTTTCCTCATGTCTTTCTCGTCCTCCTCGATGCCGGCGGCGCGGACACGCGAGACAACAAGGCTCGCCGCCCACTTTTGCCCGGGGGGCGAGGTCTGCCATGGCGCTGTGAGCGGTGAAAGGGGGGGGGGGGGGGGGGGGCGGCCGAGGTGGAGAAACTAACACCCAGTCGACGACCGCCTTCCGCAGCAGTCAGCGACACATTGGAGGCGAGGAGCAGCGCGCCACTACTATTTATATGCACGTATTGTCAAGAGCTAGTCGGCGCGGCATTGTGTCGGTGTAATTTCGCACTGTTTATTGTTGAAGTAGCACGGCGTAATGAATACGCGGTTTCACCGAGTGAATCCGGGATAATATGTGCGGTAGGGCGCGCGTATATGTGCGCGACGAATGTGCGCGCGCAGCGTTGAGCGGCGGTGTGCGGCGGTGTGCGGCGGTGTGCACCGATGTTAGTATAGTCAATAGGGTCTATTCAACTACACGTGCGACCGTGTCATTTCGTGGAGCAGTATATGTGCCCGGCCTCATTTATACCGCCCCCTACCTGCGCTGCACGGTCCACCCCTACGAATTACTTAGCACAAACCGCCATTACTTAATAGGAACCTAGCACAGCCAGGCTTATATGCCCGCTTTGCCGATCAACTTCTACGCACTTTCCGTCCCTCAACCGCCGGACATGGGGGTTAAGCCGCCAACCTCGGCAGTTGCTTAGCCAGACTTGGCATCCCGTACCGTGTCCATGGCTTCGTAGCTCTGCCGCCGGCACACGCCGAGTCCGGCGCTTGCTGCCGCGGGGTTGCGCACGCATGCACGCACGGTAATACGCCGCCGACGCCGCCACGCTTACTTCCACCACCTTCGCCAGCCGCAGCTTCGCACGCCGTTCCGCCGACATACGAAACGCACGAATCCCCCCCCCCCCCCCCCCGTCCCCGCGTCATGTATAATATATTCGAGGCGACTATGCGGGGCGCAGCACACGCCGCGGCGTGGGTCGGCGGAGCGGCAGGCGGCGGGAGCCCTAATGGCCGGGCAGTATCGACACCCACACATGCACCGCCGCTCACATCCGACGCGGATGAACCGCCTCCCAAAGGAAACATGCCGGTTGGTGGTAAGCCCAGCAGGCGTGGGGTGCCGGCGCCGGTACTGGTGCGACGGAGCTGTCGCGTCAGGAACCGCACCGCATGTGGAGCAACACATGGCGGTGCCGGCCCCACCTATGTCTAGGGCCACCTCCTCACAACACCCCGCCACGACGGCGTCGGCCACCGCCGACGGCGCCGTTGCGGGGGGGGGACGCCCTGCCAGGCGACGATGATGCGCCTGATGCGCCGCGTCAGGAGGCGGAGGAGGCCGTGGTCGAGGCGACTGATCGGGCTGAGGGGGTTGTCGAGGCGAGCGAGGCTGCGCTCGCGCCACCCGCCCCGCAGCCACCTGCGGGACATGCCGACTTGCTCGTCGCCATGTTGACCAGGGCACTACGAGCAGTGGCGGGAGGCGGTCACATGCACTATCATGTGCGTGTCCTGGCCGGACGCCCGTCATGCGTGTACTGCGGCCAACGGACGGACTAGGAGTGTTGCTGCGACGGCACCCCGGCTTTGTGCGGCCCCAAGTACCAATGCATGGCGACCCATCAGCGGGCAGTCCCCTGCCCGACCACGGCCGCGGTGAGGGCGGAGTTCCGCCATGTCAAGGACGCGTTCCACGACGCGACTCGCGCCGCCGTGTGTGAGGCTTCCGAGAAGGCACGCGCGGCTGGTAGGGTGCGCAGGGTGAGGCGGCGGACGGCCCAGGAGATGAAGGAGAGCGAGACATGCCGTCAGTGAGGTCGGGCGCAATGTTATTGGGTGGGGCACACGGGCGTGTAACACTTGCACTTTGCGCGTACTGCTGGGTTACATCCATGCGGCGTCACACTATGCAACCGGAAAGGCTGCGTTGCTATTGCAAACTATGCTAAGCCTCAATCGGTAGCAACCGCTGCCCCGCCTATCCCTCAGCCGCTGCCCCCCCCCCCCCCCCGCCCCCCTCGCGCACCGTCCTGCGACCTCGCGCGGATCCCCGCCAGCAGCAGCTTGCACTTGCACTTTGCGCGTACTGCTAGGGATACATCCAGGCGGCGTCACACTATGCAACCGGAAAGGCTGCGTTGCTACTGCAAACGATGCGACGCCTCACTCTGTAGCAACCGCTGCCGCGCCTATCCCACAGCCGCTGCCCCCCCCCCCCCCCCCCCCCCCCGCGGGATCCCCGCCACCAGCAGCTTGCACTTGCACTTTGCGCGTACTGCTGGGATACATCCAGGCGGCGTCACACCGGAAAGGCTGCGTTGCTACTGCAAACGATGCTACGCCTCACTCAGTAGCAACCGCTGCCCCGGCCGCCGCGCCTTGGCGCCGCGCTGCCCCGGCCGCCGCGCCTTGGCGCCGCGCTGCCCCGGCCGCCGCGCCTTGGCGCCGCGTTGCCCCGGCCGCCGCGCCTTGGCGCCGCGCTGCCCCGGCCGCCGCGCCTTGGCGCCGCGCTGCCCCGGCCGCCGCGCCTTGGCGCCGCGCTGCCCCGGCCGCCGCGCCTTGGCGCCGCGCTGCTCCGGCCGCCGCGCCTTGGCGCCGCGCTGCCCCGGCCGCCGCGCCTTGGCGCCGCGCTCCCCCGGCCGCCGCGCCTTGGCGCCGCGCTGCCCTGGCCGCCGCGCCTTGGCGCCGCGCTGCCCCGGCCGCCGCGCCTTGGCGCCGCGCTCCCCCGGCCGCCGCGCGTTGGCGCCGCGCTGCCCCCGCCGCCGCGCCTTGGCGCCGCGCTCCCCCGGCCGCCGCGCCTTGGCGCCGCGCTGCCCCGGCCGCCGCGCCTTGGCGCCGCGCTGCTCCGGCCGCCGCGCCTTGGCGCCGCGCTGCCCCGGCCGCCGCGCCTTGGCGCCGCGCTCCCCCGGCCGCCGCGCCTTGGCGCCGCGCTCCCCCGGCCGCCGCGCGTTGGCGCCGCGCTGCCCCCGCCGCCGCGCCTTGGCGCCGCGCTGCCCCGGCCGCCGCGCCTTGGCGCCGCGCTGCCCCGGCCGCCGCGCCTTGGCGCCGCGCGGCCCCGGCCGCCGCGCCTTGGCGCCGCGCTGGGTATCGAGTCCTCCCCTCCCTAGTGAGCGCGTCCACCTGCGCCTTGCGCTCGGGGCCGTCCTCCTCCGTCACCACATTCTGCAACCCCCACCGCGTGACGAACCACGCAGCTCCTTGCAGGCGCTTGTACATGTGCCCAAGCACCGCCAGTCGCGACACCGAACGCACCACCGCTGGGGACGCGAGCTCCTTCTCGGGCATGATCGCCTTCACCCGGGCCTCCTCGAACAGCGGACCGGCGTTAAGAATGGAAAACGTTTCCATGTGGTGCAAGCAGTCCTCCATGACCCAGCCGGACTGCACCGTCACCTTGCCTGACCCTGCAGTCATGGAGGGGAATGCCGTCACGCCTACGCCCACGCCCACGCCCACGCCCGGGGGGGGGGGGGGGGGGGGGGTTACCTTTCGACTTCTTGGACACTGCAAACGAAGGGCGCAACCCGCGTTCAAAGTTGCTGGGTATCGGGACTAAAGCCTGGCGCCGGTCTTCCTGCTTCATAGCTCGGAATCCAATGTGGCCCTGCACGGTGACAAATTTCCTCGAGAAGTCCCTTCCCAAGCCAAACAAAACAGGTGAAACGGCGCGAAGGGGAAGAGGTTGACCATGCTGACATAGCCCAGGACCACATGCACATGGCACACGCCATGGCAACCAGTGTTCTGCTTGGCCTCCGCCAGCCGGGTTGTGTTGAACGCACGCCGGGCAAGCTGCGTGATTCACTGGACAAGTCATCGCCTTCATGGACGGTTGCCAAGCGAGCATCCCCGTCCGCATCCACAGGGGGGTGCTCCTGGGCAGCCGCCATAGCCTCCACAACCTGCCACGCCGACCGGGCGGGTGCGTGTGATTCCATACAACCGCAGGTGAGTGGTGCCACCAGCACGCAGGCCGGGCCCACTCACCTCTGAACGCAGAAGGTCCACAATGTCACCGTCCTCGAAAACAGCGCGCCACTGGGTCGCCCCGCCGTAGTCCTCCAACACCCACTCGGTAACGACGCCGGTTATCACGCCGTAGTGCCATACTCCCCGGAACTTCTTGGCGATGACCTTCATGTAGAAGTCACCGGGATCGCCTTTCCGTATCACGCCCTCATCGGCAGCTTCCACGTCCGCCGGCGGCCACGCAGGCGCGTCGATGTCCATACCGTCTTCGCCAACGGGGTCCTCCCCCACACCCATCACATCGTCCTCCGAGACCGGCGCCGGCGGGCCGTTTCCGACGGCTGCAGCTACTCCTGCTGCCGCCCCTGCCGCTGCTGCTGCTGCTGCCGCCCTGCTGCTGCTTGTAATAAGGCGGCCTTGCGGTGCAACTTAGCCGCACGCTTCAACGAGTGGCTACAGTTCGGGTATTTCCGGAAGTGCCGCTCTCGCGCCGTCCTTTCACTACTGCCCGTCACGATGCCGTGGCAGTGCTTGCATGTGTACACGCCATTCTTCGACACACTCGATATCCATCCCTCTCCCGGCATGCCTGCTGCCGCGCGTGCGCGGGGGGGGGGGGGGGGGTTGAGAGTTGGGGTGGATGTAGCCCACCACCGGCAGGGAGCACAAATGCGAGTGCGCGGCTGTCCGCGCTTGGTTCAGCGGTGAGCGGCGGTGACCGCCAGGCGACCCCGTACTTCATGCGCGTGCTGGGGCGTTACACAATCATCAGCAGTTAGGGCGGATGCATTAAAACGCGCACCTACGAACACCACCTACCGCCTACCACCTACCGTACCACCTACATCCGCCCACACCTCCGCCCGTCGTGCCGCACATCGCCGCACACCGCGGGGTCAGCGATGTGCAGCGATGTGCAGCGAGTACGTGCAGCCGCCTGTACTTAGCCCGGGTGCTCCGCGTCGGCGGGCGACACGCGAGCCCGCGTGCGCATATCAATTTGATGAAATTATGGAAACGAGAAATTCATATAGTACTTTACAGGTCGCGCGCAATAGTCGTCGCTACTCGGTATGAAATCCACGTCCCTCGTCCGTCCCGTATCGTCCCCGTATGTCGCCGTTCGTCACCAGTAGGGCACACTTGCGTCACATCTGAATCTCGCAGTGCTGGATCTCCGGCTGCCATGGCGGCGGTGATGCCCGGCTGAGGGAGGTGTGCGGCCGAGGGAGGTGGCGGCGGCGGGTTTGAATCTGCCCGCGATGGCGCGTGCCGGCCGGCAATAGCGACTAGTGACAGCAGCAACTGGACATGTGCATGTGGCGCACGCCGCGCGCGCGAACCCTACAGTATATTACGTAGTACTTGTCGGTTCTAACGTAATTTCACATGTATGTCCAACGTCCACCCCCCCCCCCCCCCTCAATTTTCCCGGAAATTCCCACACAGCGCACTAAAAAGCCGAAATCTGCAAAAATAATTACCTGCTTACCAACCCACACCCCACAGCGCGAAGCAGGCTCATAACGCCCATAATAAATAAAGCCCTAACACCCACCCAGTCGTATCCCATGGGCACAGTTGGGTCTCTAGAGTGGCACGTGGTTGGTGGTGGGGCTTTGTTATGCACTCTACACTGCTGTACTATGTACTGCTGAAGCCGACGAGTGCTGAGCGAAGAACTGGCGACCGAGGCGGACTACGAGTGCGAGTACAAGCAAAGGCGAAGTACTGGTACGAGGACGATGATGCGTCAGTACGAGCGACTACAAGACGACTAGTAGTGCAGAACAATATTACGACTACCCGTAGAAGGGTGCGAGTAACCTGTACATACGCCTGTAAAACCACCTCGCAGTCGCTGTAGAGGACCTTTCTGACTGCCTTTTTCTTGGTGATTTCCTGATATCGCCTTCTGCTGCTCGCTCATGTGAATATATAAACATACGCCTGCGTACCAGCAGCACCACGACTGTCGGACGCGCTGGTGACTTCTGCTACTAGCGGATGAGATCACCTAGCGTAATTCACCGAGCGCTGCCTTATAGAAGCGTATTAACAGTAGGTACTAGAACCTACTGGAACCATCTAGAACTCCATAGCATTTGCTATAGCAGTACAGTAGTAGATAAATATTATATCACTGTGCTGCGGACAGACGAAGGTGCTAGCAACCTGTCTGTAGTTAGTTATGTGTTACAAAAATAGCGACGGGCCGCGGGTTCGGACCGCACGCGTCGATTTTAGTAGTAGTATAGTAGTTACACGCAGCACAAGTGGCGGGAATTGGAATCAATACGCAGCGCACGGAATGAAGGAAAACCAGCGACTATAAATAGGCCGGCAAAACCACCGCCGGGCCAGTCACCCAGGTTACCGAGTTCCGGTACTGTAAGAATCCCTTTTCCCAAATCTCCGCTCATTATTCATGGCCGTGTGGAATAACGATCGAATGGGCCCTCGACTCAGCTCCTGCTTTAGGACTATCTGTGGCTAGACCTCTGTTCGACCTAAGTCCTAACACTGTGAGATTCATATGTGACGTAAATGTGCCCTACTGGTGACGAACGACGACATACGGGGACGATACGGGACGGACGAGGGACGTGGATTTCATACCCAGTAGCGACGACTATCGCGGGCGACCTGTAAAGTACTATATGAATTTCTCGTTTCCATAATTTCATCAAATTGATATGCGCACGCGGGCTCGCGTGTCGCCCGCCGACGCGGAGCACCCAGGCTAAGTACAGGCGGATGTACGCACTCATTGCACATCGCTGACCGCACATCGCTGACCGCTGACCCCGCGGTGTGCGGCGATGTGCGGCACGACGGGCGGAGGTGTGGGCGGATGTAGGTGGTACGGTAGGTGGTAGGCGGTAGGTGGTGTTCGTAGGTGCGCGTTTTAATGCAGCCGCCCTATCTGCTGATGATTGTGTAACGCCCCAGCACGCGCATGAAGTACGGGGTCGCCTCACGGTCACCGCCGCTCACCGTTGAATCAAGCGCGGACAGCCGCGCACTCGCATCTGTGTTGCCTGCCGGTGGTGGGTTACATCCACCCCAACTCTCAACCCCCCCCCCCCCCCCCCCCCCCCCCCGCCCCCCGCGCGCGGCAGCAGGCATGCCGGCAAAGGGATGGATAGCGAGTGTGTCGAAGGATGGCGTGTACTCATGCAAGCACTGCCGGGGCAACGTGACGGGCACATGTGATAAGATGGCGCGAGAGCGGCACTTCCTAAAATTCCCGAATTGTAGCCACTCGTTGAAGCGTGCGGCTAAGTTGCGCCGCAAGGCCGCCTTATCACAAGCAGCAGCAGCAGGGGCGGCAGCAGCAGCAGCAGCAACAACAGGGGCGGCAGCAGGAGTAGCTGCAGCCGTCGGAAACGGCCCGCCGGCGCCGGTCTCGGACGACGGCGGCTCGAAGGTGGACGATGTGATGGGCGTGGGGGAGGACCCCGTTGGCGAAGACGGTATGGACATCGACGCGCCTGCGTGGCCGCCGGCGGGCGTGGAACCCGCGATGAGGGCGTGATATGGAAAGGCGATCCCGGCGACTTCTACATGAAGGTCATCGCCAAGAAGTTCCGGGGAGTATGGCACTACGGCGTGATAACCGGCGTCGTTACCGAGTGGGTGTTGGAGGACTACGGCGGGGCGACCCAGTGGCGCGCTGTTTTCGAGGACGGGGACATTGTGGGCCTTCTGCGTTCAGAGGTGAGTGGGCCCGGCCTGCGTGCTGGTGGCACCACTCAACTGCGGTTGTATGGAATCACACGCACCCGCCCGGTCGGCGTGGCAGGTTGTGGAGGCTATGGCGGCTGCCCAGGAGCACCCCCCTGTGGATGCGGACGGGGAGGCTCGCTTGGTAACCGTCCATGAAGGCGATGACTTGTCCAGTGAATCACGCACTTTGCCCGGCGTGCGTTCAACACAACCCGGCTGGCGGAGGCCAAGCAGAACACTGGCTGCCATGGCGTGTGCCATGTGCATGTGGTCCTGGGCTATGTCAGCATGGTCAACCTCTTCCCCCTCGCGCCGTTCCACCTGTTTTTTTTTGGCTTGGGAAGGGACTTCTGGAGGAAATTTGTCACCGTGCAGGGCCACATTGGATTACGAGCTATGAAGCAGGAAGACCGGCGCCAGGCTTTAGTCCCGATACCCAGCAACTTTGAACGCGGGTTGCGCCCTTCGTTTGCAGTGTCCAAGAATCGAAAGGTAACCCCCCCCCCCCCCCCCCCGGGCGTGGGCGTGGGCGTGGGCGTGGGCGTGACGGCATTCCCCTCCATGACTGCAGGGTCAGGCAAGGTGACGGTGCAGTCCGGCTGGGTCATGGAGGACTGCTTGCACCACATGGAAACGTTTTCCATTCTTAACGCCGGTCCGCTGCTCGAGGAGGCCCGGGTGAAGGCGATCATGACCGAGAAGGAGCTTCGCGTCCCCAGGCGGTGCTTGGGCACATGTACAAGCGCATGCAAGGAGCTGCGTGGTTCGTCACGCGGTGGGGGTTGCAGAATGTGGTGACGGAGGAGGACGGCCCCAAGCGCAAGGCGCAGGTGGACGCGCTCACTAGGGAGGGGAGGACTCGATACCCAGCGCGGCGCCAAGGCGCGGCGGCCGGGGCAGCGCGGCGCCAAGGCGCGGCGGCCAGGGCAGCGCGGCGCCAAGACAGCGCATACAGCGGAATCGGCGGAAAGGGATGCATTACAAGCTGTGGACGGCAGCCGCTGAAAACTATGCGGTCATGCCGCAACAACCCCAGCACCGGCTTCTGGATACCTCTGATCTGGCTGGCGGCGGCGGGCTGCGGGATGCAGGGCCGCATGACTGAGGTGGCGGTGCTGGTGAGCCCGGAGAGTCTGCATGCGGCGGAGGCGGCGCAGCCGCATAGGCACTAGACAATGCTCTGAAGCGAGCCCCAATTGTCTGCCCAGCGCCTGCCCCAATGTAACGCACCAGCTTGGCAGCAATTGGCAGCTCTTTTGCCCCCCCCCACCCCACAGACACACTACCAATACCAGTTTCTCATCCCGGCGGGCAGTTGATGCGTATACCCAGGCTTGTGCGTACGTGGTGCGGGGGGGGGGGGGGGGGGGGGGGGGGTCACTATAGCTAGGCTAGTGATGTGAGATATGAGTGCAGCAACAGATATTGTGCAAGATATAATACGACGGCATGCAAGCGGGTCCCCGCTCTTCCACAATCATTGGCCCTGCTCCCTCTTGCCCCGCCCCCGGTGCCCTTTAGCTGCTCTCAGCATCCCGAGTGGGATGGGCGGGGCAGCGGTTGCTACCGAGTGAGGCGTAGCATCGTTTGCAGTAGCAACGCAGCCTTTCCGGTGTGACGCCGCTTGGATGTAACCCAGCAGTACGCGCAAAGTGCAAGTGTTACACGTCCGTGTGCCCCACCCAATGACATTGCGCCCGACCTCACTGACGGCATGTCTCGCTCTCCTTCAGCTCCTGGGCCGTCCGCCGCCTCACCCTGCGCACCCTACCAGCCGCGCGTGCCTTCTCGGAAGCCTCACACACGGCGGCGCGAGTCGCGTCGTGGAACGCGTCCCTGACATGGCGGAACTCACCCCTCACCGTGGCCGTGGTCGGGCAGGGGACTGCCCGCTGATGGGTCGCCATGCATGGGTACTTGGGGCCGCACAAAGCCGGGGTGCCGTCGCAGCAACACTCCCAGTCCGTCCGTTGGCCGCAGTCCACGCATGACGGGCGTCCGGCCAGGACACGCACATGATAGTGCATGTGGCCGCCTCCCGCCACTGCTCGTAGTGCTCCGGTCAACATGGCGACGAGCAAGTCGGCATGTCCCGCAGGTGGCTGCGGGGCGGGTGGCGCGAGCGCAGCCTCGCTCGCCTCGACAACCCCCTCAGCCCGATCCGTCGCCTCGACCACGGCCTCCTCCGCCTCCTGACGCGGCGCACCAGGCGCATCATCGTCGCCTGGCAGGGCGTCCCCCCCCGCAACGGCGCCGTCGGCGGTGGCCGACGCCGTCGTGGCGGGGTGTTGTGAGGAGGTGGCCCTAGACATAGGTGGGGCCGGCACCGCCATGTGTTGCTCCACATGCGGTGCGGTTCCTGACGCGACAGCTCCGTCGCACCAGTACCGGCGCCGGCACCCCACGCCTGCTGGGCTTACCACCAACCGGCATGTTTCCTTTGGGAGGCGGTTCATCCGCGTCGGAGGTGAGCGGCGGTGCATGTGTGGGTGTGGATACTGCCCGGCCATTAGGGCTCCCGCCGCCTGCCGCTCCGCCGACCCACGCCGCGGCGTGTGCTGCGCCCCGCATAGTCGCCTCGAATATAATATACATGACGCGGGGACGGGGGGGGGGGGGGGGGGGGGGGGGATTCGTGCGTTTCGTATGTCGGCGGAAAGGCGTGCGAAGCTGCGGCTGGCGAAGGTGGTGGAAGTAAGCGTGGCGGCGTCGGCGGCGTATTACCGTGCGTGCATGCGTGCGCAACCCCGCGGCAGCAAGCGCCGGACTCGGCGTGTGCCGGCGGCAGAGCTGCGAAGCCATGGACACGGTACGGGATGCCAAGTCTGGCTAAGCAACTGCCGAGGCTGGCGGCTTAACCCCCATGTCCGGCGGTTGAGGGACGGAAAGTGCGTAGAAGTTGATCGGCAAAGCGGGCATATAAGCCTGGCTGTGCTAGGTTCCTATTAAGTAATGGCGGTTTGTGCTAAGTAATTCGTAGGGGTGGACCATGCAGCGCAGGTAGGGGGCGGTATAAATGAGGCCGGGCACATATACTGCTCCACGAAACGACACTGTCGCACGTGTAGTTGAATAGACCCCCCCCCCCCCCCCCCCCCCCCCCCGCCGGGTCGGCCCGCCGACCCGCCACGGCATGTAATATCTGTCATGCATCGCCGGGGTATGTGTGAGTGGATGCCCCGCCGCCACATCCCCCCCCCCCCCACCCACCCCCCCCCCCCCCCATTTACACTTGTGCACTCATTAAGTTTGGGCTGGTTTCGGAGCAGTACATGTACGTATGTATATACATACAATGGAACGTAGGACCTGCGCGGAAAGAGGCGGGGCTAGCGGAGTGCGTTGGGGGTGCGTAGAGTAGCGTGTTGGTGAGATTCGGGGTGCATCGGACGCCGGATGCCCATCCACCCAGCGTAAAAGACGCGTACGTAATATTCACACTATATATATTCACACGCAAATGTGTGAAAACCGGACATTCCGTGCCGGATGGGTGGGAATACGGCGTCCGATGCAGCCAAAACCCCAGCAACACGCTATCCTATGCACCGCCAATGCACTACTCCGCCAGCACCGCCTCATTCTCTGTCGATTTCGAAAACGCCTTCACATTATCCACCGCTAATTGCAATTGCCACCGTGTAATGTTGTCACGATGTGCGCACACAACAACACTTACTACCGGTTCCGACGCGGGTGGAGGCGAGGCTTGCGGAGTGCGCTGGCGGTGCACAGACTAGCGGGAGACTAGATCCATTGTCGCTTATTTACAAGCACGGGCGGTGCTGCCAGACCTGATCGTCTACGGCCGATATAATATTCACACTATATTAACATCGGTGCACACCACCGCACACCGCCGCACACCGCCGCACAACGCTGCGCGCGCACATTTGTCGCGCACATATACGCGCGCCCTACCGCACATATTATCCCGGATTCACTCGCCGTATCCATTACGCCGTGCTACTTCAACAATAAACATTGCGAAATTACACCGACACAATGCCGCACCGACTAGCTCTTGACGATACGTGCATATAAATAGTAGTGGCGCGCTGCTCCTCGCCTCCGATGTGTCGTTGACTGCTGCGGAAGGCGGTCGTCGACTGGGTGTTAGTTTCTCCACCTCGGCCGCCCCCCCCCCCCCCCCCCCCCTTCACCGCTCACAGCGCCATGGCAGACCTCGCCCCCCCGGGCAAAAGTGGGCGGCGGGCCTTGTTGTCTCGCGTGTCCGCGCCGCCGGCATCGAGGGGGACGAGAAAGACATGAGGAAACGCGTGACAAGGTGGGCACGCAACAAAACACTCTACCCACCACATAAGCACGCACCTACTCGTGGCTAACTTGTGCCGCGCGCAGGTTCGTCCGGGAGCGCCGTAAGGCCCATCTAAACGCCAAGGCTTCCACAGTGCCAGCGGCGCAACTCGTGGTGGCCGAGGAGGCCGCGTCCTCAGCCGCTTGGAGGCGAAACGATTGTGGCTTGTTGTGGGCGTCCGGGCACAGGGGGCGTCCCGACGCCAAGGCAATGAAGCTCATGGCGGCGTCGTCGACGGCACAGCCTCCCGGGGTGGTGAAGACACTGACGGCCGCCGTTCTCCCTCCGGACGCGCCGCTGCCCCGCCCACCCCTAACTGAGAAGGAGCTGTGCTGGATGAACGCCGCCGACAAGAAGCAGTCGGACGCCGACAAGAAGCGGAAGAGGCCAGTGAAGAAGCGCCCAGGTAAGAAACTGACGGTCGCGGAGTCGGAGGCGGAGTCGGAGGCGGAGGCGGAGGCGGAGGCAGCGAGGTCGAGGCGGGTCCCCCGGGCACGCAAGAACAAGAACAAGCAGTAGCTTCCCCCCCCCTCCCCTCACCCGCCCCCCCCAGGCGGGAGCGGCTGGCGGCGAGGGGGGGGGGGGGGGGGGGGGGGGGGGGGGCGGGCGTGGTCCCCCCGCCCCGGCACCCCCCCCCCCCCCCCCCCCCCGCGGGCCACATTCCCCGATGGCAGCTGTCGCGAATATTGTAATTCAATCATTCTTCGGCAAACCGCTGCCTGCCCCCGCCCTCCCCCTCGCGAATATTTATGTAACGTGAGCACTCTTTGGCAAAACATGGCAGCCAAACCGCCCATCTGATGACCTTTGATCGGACGGCTGGCAGGCCCGTTCAGCAGTACTAGCTATAATGTACACAAAATTCCCCACTTTGGCCGAAACGTACGGCTGCGATTTGCGCTCCCATGTACTAATAGTCGTAGTTATCCACAGGACCACTCGTCATCGCGCCCGGGTTCGTACTAGATACCCGGTACCGGCTTAATAAATATATCGCGTACTACCCGGTACCACACGGACAACCTTGTACCTTATACGTCAGTGCCATGTAACAATTCACCGGGCTAGTACGACTACCAGAATGATGACAAAAAGGATTTATCGCCCGCCGGCAATAACGCCGGATGTACTCGCACGTAACTGGATGGACGTGCCGCCACCAGCAGCAGCCTTCACGGATAAATAATAGTCGCTAGTAGTAGTGCTTCGTCACCCGTATGTCACATCTGAATCTCACAGTGTAAGGGGGTTGAGACATTTGGTTTCGGAGCGGTGACCGGATCACTTGGTTCCCGATTCCACAAAGACAAGCAGCATAGCGACGAGAGCGAGAGGCGAGATAGGGACAGAAGAAGACCTCAGATGTCAAGAATCCTGTGGCGGGGACGCCCACCGAGGATACGAACCGGCTTTGACGGATGAAGTCAAGTTCGACGTGGCGAGAACGATGTAGCGACGATGAGGCAGCGACAACGAGCGAGCAAATTTATGACTAGCGTGGGGATGAAGATCTCGAGTACCACGGAGTTGCCGAACGTTCGATCCGAGATGTGTAACGCTGACGCTGCAAGCTGCTAAGCCATGAGGGCGGAGCAACGTACGACTCGCGACCCCAACTGCAGTTCCGACGACGCGAGTTGGCGCCCGATTGCGCGACATCGACCAGGACCGACATGTATCAGCCGCTATCGGTACAGTAGCGACTACTGGTAACGAGCTGGTATAGCGAACGAGAAGAATCGCGGATGTTTTTTTCCGCGCTGAAGAATGAACCTGCCACACGAAAACTGCAGGGTTTTCTTGGGAGGAACGACCTAGGAAACCCTGGTTTTCGCGGCGCCGTCTGGATTATGTGACGACCCTGCCGGCCCAGTCCGCCTGGACCGGCCGGCGCCGGTCCGGCGGCGCCCTTTATCCGAGTATAAAGGGCGGCCGCGGACCGGGAGCGCCTTCAGTTGTTGGAAGGCACTCGACTATATTGTCTTTTCCGACTGGTACATTTTCGTTTCATCTGCAACTCCGAATTCAAATCTCTTCTGCGTTTTGTCGTGTGTGTGATCCCGGCACTCACCATGGCTCGCTTCGCGAGTCCGTCTTGGGCGTGGCTCCTTGTCTCGCTCGTGGTGCTGTCGCCGTGCTTTATCGTCCCTGTTTTAGCGGTGGACAGGTTTGAACTCGTTTGGAACGAGTTACTTGAGTCTCGCAAAGCTCTTCGTGAGCAACTCGTTATGCGCGAAAATCATCTCACTGTCCTAGGTGGTGATACTCCACCTGCTAACGAGGTACCTGAGTCCCCCCCTCTCGTCTCCGCTAGTCAAGCGGTAGCTGATACCTCTGCAGCTCTACTCCGTATCGAACGTGAGATTTCAGAGCTTAGGCAGGCGGTCGCGTCGTCGAGCGGTCCGTCCACTTCAGCTTCAGCTTCGAAACGCGTTGCGGAAGCGGACGCCGACTACGATCGCAAGGGCAAGAGGCCAGCTCAACCCCCGGCTGCGGAAGTGCCGTCTCGCACCATCAACGCACCCGAGGATGGCTGGCTCGATAAAGATGGTAAGGTTCACCGCCGCCATACCGCTGATGCGCGTATTCTTCAACGTGACCTAGACGATATCTTCAAGATCTAGGACCTTTTGGCACCGGCGGAGGAGCCTCTGCGTGACCTGGTGGAGGACGGCACCGATCGCCATGCTTCCTCTCCGGCTTCGTCTGCGGAGCTGTTCTAGGCGATTACCGCGGCTCTGGCGTTGTGTACCACTGTGGCTCTTCGGATCAACAAGCGTGGCAAGAAGCTTCATGTGGAGCACGAGTACGGCGCGGAAGTTGCCCGGGAGTTTGATGCAGTGGACCCGCTCGGCGAGAAGGGCTCGGTGGACAACAAGGAGCTGAAGAAGGCGATTGAGAAGGTCAAGACCAAGAAACCTTCCTCTTCTTCTTCGCGCGCGAAGCTAGCTTCCTCTTCTCGCAAGCCTGAGTCGTCTCGCCGTGGGAGCGACAACCAGAGGGAGGGCGGCCGTCGTGAGGAGAGGACTCCACCTGGTCGGTCTACTGCTGCGGACATCACATGTTACCGCTGCCAGAGGAAGGGTCACTTCAGTAGGGACTGCCCGAGTGCACGTCGCTGAAGCTGTGGAGTCTGCAATCCTCCTGGCCTGGCCAGTGATGGTGTTTCGTGTAGCTGCAATTCTGCGACAGTCTAGAGTGCCTCACGAAGGTCAAGCAGACAAGACTGTCGTAAACACACAGAAGGCAGCACAGAGAGAAAGAAACAATGGTTACAACGTTGTCACCACCCGCCGCTATATATGCGTATGTCTAGCTCACAGCTAGCCACCACCAAGCGGCACGCGCACTGCTAAGCGCGTCACCGTGGAGAGTCGTGCCTTGAAGTGTCGAACAGGAGGTCGTCGCTTAGAGACCTCCGCACATGTAGTTGACACATCAGTTTATACACAAGTATACAACTGATGTTACAGAGGCAGGTGCATTATACATATATGCCCGCTACGGGTACGCACATGCGTATTATCCCGTAACTACTACTGAACAGTGTACCGGTACCAGTAGGACTCGTCTCATGATTCATCATCCACCAGTACTCGTATTGTGGCGCGTGACACACGCGCGCACACATACGATACAGCAGGTACTCGTACATGAATGATGCTACGATCATACAGTACCCGTACAGAGTATGCCATTATTGTCACACTACATCTCTCCCCCCTTGACAACAGTGTGAAATAGCATTCCACAGGCAGTTTAATTTGCAGTCGGCACACGTGCCGGGTATTTATGCATATGCTCCACAAATTCAGGTGACTTTACAAAGTCCAACCATTTGGGAGTAGCCATAAAATCCTGCAATGCTATTGTCCTTTTAACATCAAACAAACGATGCCAAACAGGGGCAATAGACTCATCCGCAAAGTGAACAAGAAATTGCAACTGAGTACCACGTAAACCGGGCATGGAACCGATCTTAACGCTGGTAATCTTGTCAATCTCATACTCATCATCAGAGTCGTCACCGGTACCAACAACAAGAGGTACATGCGGGCGCAACGGCGCAGTGGGACAGGGTCTCAAGTTATTAACATGAAATACTGGGTGCAACTTAACACCAGCAGGTAATTTCAGTCGATAACTATGACCGCCAATTTTCTCTACAATAGAAAATGGGCCAAGCTGCTTGTCCATCAGCTTTTTGCAAGGCTGACCTTTGACCTTAAGCAGACGGGTATCCACAGATACTCTATCTCCAACATTGAAGATAGGAGGATTGCGCTGTTGCCTAACACTAGGTCGAACAGTCAATTCATCTTTATGGACAGCCAACACTGACCGAACCAACTCGTGAATCTCCTTCATATCTTGGATACGTTGCTGAGCATCACGAGAGAATGCTATTGTTGGTCTCATACCAAACAATACATCCGGAGGCGTTTCAGGATTGAAACCATACATAACCTCAAATGGTGCATGCTCAATGCCAAGTGCTTTGTTGGAATTATACGCAAATTCCATCAATGGTAACTGGTCTACCCAGTTTGAACCATCGAAACAACAAAACGCACGAGCCAACTCAGTGACTATGGCATTAATGCGTTCGGTCAAACCATCTGTTTCAGGATGTTGGCCACTAGACATGTTCAATTTAGTGCCAAGTCTCCGCCACAGAGTTTGCCAGAATGCAGACAGGAACCGTGGATCTCTATCAGAGACGATCACACGAGGTATTCCATGCAGCCTGAATACTTCCTTCAGAAATAATTCAGCTGCCTGTCCACCAGTCACGTTGACTGTGGTTGGAATAAAATGTGCTTGCCGGGACAGATGGCAACACACAACCAACATAGTATTATAACCATTACTCTCAGGTAACTCGGTTATAAAATCCAAACCAACCGTATGCCATGGACGTGGCGGTACTGGTAAGGGCTGTGTTGGTGCAGGTGGCTGCGGACGTGCACGAACACGCCGGCACACCGAACATTGTTCACAATAGGTTTTCACGTCATGTCGTATGCGTGTCCACCAAAAACGGTCCAAGGCACGTGCCAAGGTGCTTGCATAAGCACGGTGACCAACAGAATCATGTAGCTCATACAATATCTTATTGATGATGTCACGATTGGTTGGTATGCAAAGACGTCCATGTCTCCAAAAATAACCATCGTGCTCTACCACATGACCGGACTGCTTCCACCCCCCCCATAAGGAGTAGAACGCGTCCTCTGCATATCCAGCCTTAATAAGGTGGAGAATATTGTCATCAAGGCTAAGTGACGACGCACTTACAGCCGACAATACCGCAGTACATGGGCGATGTTCACTCACGAGTGATTCAGCCGCGTCCGGCACATCCCCGGTCCAATATAAGCCACCGAAACCAATCGGCTTAAAATCCGGTCTACGCGACAACGGATCGGCTTCATTCCACTTGCCCTTTCGGTATGCAAGAGATATGGACCCAACAAACGGCTGCAAGTCGCGTACATAGCGCACTTGTCGCCGGTTCAACCTTTCTGCCGGTTGCCTGAGCAGATGACGCAGGGTGTCATGATCTGAGACAACAAGGAATCGACAGCACCCTTCAAGGTAACAACGCCAGTGCTTAATTGATTCACAGACAGCCAAAGCTTCCAAATCATAAGCACTGTAGGTATTACCACGCTCAGCTGCATTCAGCTTTCGCGCCCAGTAACTCACTGGTTGAGGACCTCCTCCTTGGTCCTGCAGTAGCACTGCAGCAAGCCCTACGTTGGACGCATCTGTCGCTACGGTGAACGTCGCATCCGCCCCCATGGAAGGAATGGAAAGACACGGAGCGGAAATCAGTCGCAGACGAAGGGTCTCAAAGGCTTCCTGACACGCCGGTGACCAGTCAACATGAACTGGTTTAGACTTACGCAATAAGTCAGTCAATGGTGCAGTTAAATCACTGAAATGATGAATAAACTTAGAGTAGAAATTGCAGAATTGTACAAAACTTCTGACTTCACTCTGAGTTTTAGGGACAGGCCAATCCCTAACTGCAGCCACTTTGGCCTCTGAAACAGACAACTTACCATCAGCGACGGTATACCCCAAATAATCCATAGATTGCATGCCAAAGAAACATTTCTTTAATTGCAACCTCAGATTATATTCATTCAGTTTCTCAAAAACTAAACGAAGGTGCTTTATGTGGTCATCATAATTATCTGAATATATACATATATCATCCAGATACACCACCACAAAGTCACGCAAAAATGGTCTCAAGATGTCATTCATCATGCGCTGGAAAGTGGCTGGGGCATTGCACAAACCAAATGGCATTGCAGTCCACTCCCATAGACCATCAGGTGTCTGAAACGCTGTCTTGTGGATGTCCTCCTCTGCAATGGCAACCTGCCAATAACCTGATGCTAAATCCAGATGGGTATAGCAACGGGCATTGCGGAGAGAATCCAACGTTTCATCAATTCGCGGCAAAGGATACATATCCTTTCGAGTGACCTCGTTCAGCCCACGAAAATCGACACACAACCGAAGGGATCCATCTGCCTTCTTAACAAAAAGAATAGGCGAACCAAACTCAGATTGACTAGGACGAACAAGTCCAGCGGCAATCGCATCTTTGAGTTGGCGATCCAATTCAGCACGTTCAGCGGGAGACAAACGATTAAGTCTTTGGCGTTTCATTTTGCCAGTTAACTCAATTTTGTGATCCCATGGCCGATGAACAGGCGGCCTGTTGACTGGACGCAAAATTTCAGGAAACTCGTCATACAACAAATGACGAATAGCATCCTTTTGCTCTGGTGTCATAGCATTGTCTAAATGCAGGTCAGGATCATCCTTTATAACCGACATTTCAACGACATAGAATTCAGCCAAAGAATTATGCTTAGACGCACGAGCAGTTTTGCGCATCAACTTTTGTACCCTAGTGGAAGTAATCATGCTACATGCAGGAGTACGACCCACTATTACAACAGGTACATGGGTTCCATCCATTAGAGTCATGATACGTTCCGTACCATACTTAATGGTAACTTGCGCTTCATCAAGCCAAGTTAAACCCAATACAATGTCGGAGACTTTGAGCTCACGCAGTATATAAAATACTCGATTCTCAAATACATGTCCTCCAACAGACAGAGACACAACAGTTGTATGGCAACATGAGACACGTTGACCATTAGCCAAACGGACAGGTGTTCTGGCTTTCAACTTTTGTATCTGCAAGTTGTTTCTGCGCACAAAGTCCTCAGATATAAAATCTAAAGATGCCGCATTATCAACCAGTGCATCCACAACGGCGTCATCGTTAATTGTCACATTAACTTTCAACAATGGCCTGGGGTCATCCCAACGAGTCAAAGAAGCAATCTGAGGCAAACTTTGCCTTTGCATACTCCAAAATGATGGATCAGTCACATTGACAGCATCACACTCATTTATAGACTCAGATGCACGTTCACCAATACCAACGCTAGAATCTGCAACTTTTGCAGAGTCCACGTTAAAACTCACATTTGGACTTGTGACAGTTTTAGGTACAAAGTCATCAGGAAAATCACAGTTAGCATCAACTAACCAAATGTTAACCCCATACTTTGGCGGTCTAACATCTTCCTGGACTGTGGCATTTTTATCAGACCACCTGGTGAACAAAGGTGTCTTTGCCGGGTATTGCTGCAATAGTTTCCAATGCTTTGTCAAAGCACTGAATCTATCAAATGCAGGCAATACAAACACTCCTACAGTATGTTCTTTAGCCCTACTGCGGCATTGCTCAAAATGCCTCGCAATAGACTCAGTCATATGCCATGGAGGGTGAATAAACACACGTTCATTCGACAAGTCGCGCGATAATATCGAATCTTGTTCTGAACAGAACGGCAAGTTTCGATGGGTATTCAGACCCTCATTATCCGCACAGCCCTCCAGCGTAAACTGGAACATCTCATGTAAGGGATCGAAGACTCTATCGACCAGTCGCCACTCGGCACTGACTGCAGTCTTCTAGGCATACGACGCCTCAGAGCCTTTACGCGACGATGAGTCGAAACTTTCCGAGCACCCGTTACACAGGCTACTGGCAAAGTCGTACCAGACTCGCGTACACTATTCGAGTTCTCATCAGTAGGCGACTCAACATAGTCGTTACTACTCTCAGAGATGACGACATCGTCACTCGAACATGTACTCGTCACAGGTATATCGTCATTCAGACGTGCATTAGACAATAATGCGGATACCTCAGGTGCCAATGACATATCGGCAACAGTAACTTCGCAGTCATGCGACTCGACAGTTACTGGACAGCATGATGTAACACAAACATCACTTACATCCCTATCTT
>VCJN01000851.1:0-89187 GCA_006384855.1 Tetraselmis striata
CTATAGCGAGTAGCGGGTACTCGGTAGTCACGAGTGCACAAAGTACGACACGAGTACGCGATTCACTGTACTTTACGGGAATCGCCGCCCTTCATATCTGCTATTAGGCGCGCGCCTCCTCACGAGTACGCGCGGAAGATACCCGCGTGATGACGAGTGATGATGACGAGCAGGCGGGGCAGTACGGTACTGGTCGATACACAACAAAGGCTGCAAAAATGCATTACACGGTAGTCACGGTTGGTTTTGTGATTTAATAAAGGTGAGGTGCCAGGCTGGATCAGCGGCCAATGAGCGTCGAGCTTCGGGATGTGGTTACGCGGACATGGGCGCGCCTACTCCTAGCTGGCAAATTTAACGTCAAGGCACCGGACATTTTCGGATTTATGGCGGAGGGGTCGGCAATTGCATAAAGTATTGGGGAAGTACTAGAAATTTAATTACAATGGGTCTATCTACTACCGCCCCCGCCTGCCCCCGCCCCGGCGGCCGGCTGGCTCCGCTGCCGCCGGCCTCTTCCTGCCGCCGGCCTGTGGTGCTATGCCCGCTGCCGGCTCGGGAGCTGACTGCCCCTTGCTGCCTGCAGCTACTTCTGCGGATATCTTATTCACGATAGCTGCCATCTGCGCCCCACGGCTAAGGGGCTTGTATGACGGGGCTGGCCTGGATGCCGCCGCGCGCGCCCATTGCGCTTGCTTCTTCTGGCGTCCAGCCTGCATCCTCGCAGTATCCGCAAAGTTGGAAGTGACACGCACATGGGTTGCATAAACTACATGCTTCCGGTTAGTAGCGTCCTGAAGCGCTGCGGCTTTAGTAGCACGGGGAACATGAGCTGATCGAGCGAACGGGGGAGGGAGGCTGGAGCCGGTAGACAGGTCTTGCACCGGTGCGCCGTTCTGGTCGATTCTGGACCTGCGGTAGTGATGTAAGAAAAAACACTAAGTCGCCGACACTCAGGCAGCAACAACATCAGCAGATACACGATGAGCAGGTAAGGCAGCCGGCAAGCGCACCTTTGCACTGGGAGGTCGGGAACCCTTGTTGCATGCGTCGGCGTCACCGAGTTAAGCATGGCAGCTTGCTCCTCCTCCACGGTCAAATAGAGTGGGGGGACGGCGGTCGTCCCTTTGATGACGGACTCCGTGTAGTACCTGCCCCACCACGTTGCTGCCCAAAGCTGGATGACCTGAGTCTTCCTCTCCGGCCACTTCTTGGAAAGTGGCCAGTTACTCCTGCGGCTGCGGGCGGCCTTTTGAATGTGCTTGCGCAGGACGAAGTCGATGGGCGCGCCGGGAATGATGTCGTAGGCGAGGCCGGTGGCAGTCGCAGCGAGCTCTTTGAAGCGCTTGATAATCCTTTGTATACCCTGGGATTTCTGCGTCCAGGTAGGGCAGTCCGGTGACACCGTCGATGGGGTAGAACGCGTCGAAAGCGGCATCGAAGTGGTGCTTGAGCGCCGCTGCTCGGGAAGGAGTAGCAGGCGGATTCGTTTTTTAGGTTCGTCTTTATTTCATTGAACTGGAAATAACAAGAACACGCCGGATACAGGGGGGAGGGGGCACCTGGGACGGCGCGTTCAGACCGCTGCCTCTCCGTGCCGGCGATCGCCTGCTGCGTCTCAGAGGTGAGCTGCGCGACGGCGCTGCCGAGTCCGGTTACCGACGCTGAAGACATACGCGACACCGCGGTCAGGCGAGTGTAGAGCTGGATAAGACCACCGCCGGCCACGCAAACCCGGCTTTCTCTAGCTGTGACAAATCGCAGCTGCTTGCGTACGCCGCGTCGAAGCCCATATCTGTCTCGTCTTGCGCCTCCGCTAGGGAAGTGAATACGTACACCCCTTGCGCAGCCTGGTTGGCGGTGCTGCTGGCCTCGAGAAGGCGGGCGGTGGTCAAGGGGCCGTTCAGCTTGACCCCGTCAGAAACATTCGACGAGCGGTCGGCGCTGACGGTCGTGAGGTAGTAGCGCAGGGGCGGGCCGCGCGGGGCAGGCGGGGGCTCGGGTGACCCACTCTGCAGCATGAAGCCTTTCCACGAGGCATCATCCGGGCCGGCAGCGTTATGGAAGGTGCTGGCGGAGGCCATGGGGCAGTGGGGGGCGAGCAGGGCGATTTGTTGTTCATGCGAGGCGGTCAATATGCGATGCGAGTGCGCGGCTGTCCGCGCTTGGTTCAGCGGTGAGCGGCGGTGACCGTCAGGCGACCCCGTACTTCATGCGCGTACAGGGATGTGCAGCGATGTATGTGCAGGGATGTGCAGGGATGTGCAACGGATGTTCAGCGGATGTGCAGGGATGTGCAGGGATGTGCAGCGATGTATGTGCAGGGATGTGCAACGGATGTCCAGCGGATGTGCAGGGATGTGCAGCGATGTGCACAGCGATGTGCAGCGGATGTGCAGGGATGTGCAGGGAGTACGTGCAGCCGCCTGTCCGGAGGCTCCGCGTCGGCGCGCGACACGCGAGCCCGCGTGCGCATAACTAGATGAAATCATCGAAACGAGAAATTCATACAGTACTTTATAATATATGCCCAATTCACATACGCCACTGTTGCTGCCTAGATGCTATACTACTGCCCAGCATCAACACCGCCATCATCCTCATCAAGGGCGGCGATGTCCTTGGCATGGGAGTGCTTCACGTAGGAGCACCACCTGTGCCGGGCAGCAACATCAACATCAGCGCAAAGTGCAGCAAAGCAACAAGAACAACATGTAGGACGCTATTGCAATAATATATAACACAGGTGGCCCATCACCTGATCATCTGCCTGGGCGCAGCTTCAGCAGCGGCCCTTTGCCGCCGCCCCCTGCCAGCAGTGCTGATGGCCTCTGTCCATGTGTATGTGACCAGTCTGCCATGCACAATGCTGGGCGGGAAGACGAAGTCCTGCTGGAAGACAGTGTTGATCGGGCCCTCCCACAATCCAGTGCTGATAGGCGCTGATGGCACGCGGCTCCCACGGTGGGCATCTCCACCTGCAAAGACAACGGGAGGCGCAGCCAGCGCGTTGTCTTTGCGGTGGCGCTCAGCGACAACGAAATAACTTACCTCGACCTGCAGGATCTCTTGGAACATGTCCTGGTTCTCGGCCTCTGCAGAGCCGGTTGGCATGAATGCCAGGTCCTTCCGCTGTTCAGTAGTCTGACAAACGTAGAAGTCCACCGGCACGAGCCCTGCACCCCAGTTCTCCCATCGCTGGGCGGTGAGCACCCACGCGTTGCCTTTCGGCAGACGGCTGTAGGCACGGGAGCAGTACACAGTGTAGGACTCCTGGTCGGGCTTCAAGGCCTCCATTCAGCCATAGTAGGTCATCCTGGGGGGGGGGGGGGGGCGGGGAGTGACATAATCGGGCAGATGATGGATGCATGTAAGATATTATATACTCACAGCTAACTGCAGGTACCGGTATCGGCACATTAGAGCCCTCGCCGCGGCCCGCATAACTGTATGCTTACGTGACGCGCCCGGAACAGTCAGTTGGCCATCACCACCCCGCCCACGCCGGCCGCTCGTGGGGCGACTATACTTGGTCCGGTCACTCAAGGCCCGGCACACCGTCTCGAGGACACTAAAGCCTGCCACCACGGTGGTTGTCGCCATCATCCAGGCGGATCACGGCCGAAGCTTGTCAGGTGAGCGCGGGCGAGTCACAGTGCGCACTTGACTTTCTGCCTAACCGCGACCCGCCTCCCCTCGCTGTCAAAGTGATCCCTGGACCCGATCCGGCACCCGCCCTAGTCAAACTTCAGAATCCGGCAGTTTAGAAGCATATCAAAGTTTCTGCCGGTTAGAATATGTGTCGACCCCCTGTGTGACCTGTGGTGTGTGCATATATGTTGCTGTGTGCAGGTGCATTATGTCTGGTTCTTGGCGATGCGTGCGTTGCGCCGCTGAGCGACTCAACGACCTACCCCCCGCGCACGGCCGATGCACGGCCTGCGACACCCCCGTAAGTGTCCGGACCGTCCTGAGCGACGAGCGGCGTGCAGGGCGGAGCTTGCCTACGTTATTCACCGGAAATTGAGGGCGCCGAGCGCGTTGGGAGTGACGCGCTGGACGGTGCCCATGCTCTACTCCTCCTTCCACCAGACCTTCGCAGAGGACTCCAGGTGGAAGCACTTCCCTAAACGGCAGATCCGAGGTAATAGGCGCACTGCCTTCTGGACTGAGGATTTAACAGCCTTAGAGGATATGTGCCAGTTCCAAAGGTTAGAGGGGGGAGGGCAAGCCACCAACTTGGTGGAATAAAAAATGCTTCCCTACGGGTGATATGGCTGTCCCGCCATTGTTGAGCGGCGACTGGGTGGTGTGGATGAGCATGTTGCGATGTGGGTTAGGCAGGAAGTTATCGTTATGCTCAGTGTTGTCTCTCTGTCTGAAGTATGAGGTGCAAAGATAGAGCTTCTGGCTGCTTGCCCTGGTGTGGACGACAAGTCGCGCTGGCGTGAAACACCAACATGCGCGAATGCGATAGAAAACCATGTCATGCACCATGTGCAGCAAAGGATCAGGAATGGGAGAGACATTGACGGTCAACTAGTTTTTGACCATTCTGTAGACCTGGCTTGTGCCGCGGCACAGGACTGGACCGGCGTGTAATTCATTTACTTTGCCTATGATCGCTCGCTCTCTGGGACTGCATCGCTGCAATGATGTGTGCGGCACTATGCATGGGGCAGTATGGAATGGGATTGTGTTCGAATTACATGGATGTGCTGCAAACTTGTATTGACTAAAGATCTAGCTGTCTGGTTGCTTTCGCCGTTGCGCCCTATGCTCTGACGCTGAATATGTGCCAGCCCGACCCCCAGCACGGCATCGGCCTTGGCGTGAATGTTCCCTGCAGTGTCGGCCTTACCCGTTACGATCCACTTCCTCCTCTGTCGCCCTTCTTGTGCTTGTTGCAGCGACGCGTCGCTACATCCTTGACTGCGATGTGACTGTGCACCACCCCTTGGCAAAAATAATTGCTGATGCAGCCATGCTCCCGGATCCAAGCCGCAGCAGCACGGAGAACTACTTGCCGCGCAGGTGAATGCCATCCCTCTGCAGCTTTCAGACTTGCTAGATCACGCCTCCCTCCTTGGCACTAAAGTCCGTGTAGCTGTCACCACCTTCGCGCATGCCAAACATAGATATAGCAGCATGAATTCAATTGTAAGTAATGTTGCATTCATGCCCACCAAACTTTCTGCCGTATGGAGAATTGTCTGGCCAGACGTCATGCGATCTGTCTTCTCTCCTTTGGACCTGCAGGCATACAGCGAAATCCCTGTGGATTATGCTCTGTTGAAATATGGGCGTGAGGGAAAAGAACGACTGTCTGTTACAACGGGTCGCGCCCTGCCTTTATACTCGCGCACGTCATGGTGCGCGCGCCAGCCATTAGCGCATCCGCCACCTTGCTGACTAATTCTCCAGTACTTAATGCATATGTGCGAGCCTGAGTACTGGCATTATCTATGTCCGTACAATACAGTATCCGCCGCTGCATCGGCCGATATCCTGCAGTATATTCTAGTACTGCATGGCGCCCACCATTGATACTCAGCAGTACCGGAATCTTGATTGTGCTCGCACGGGCGTCCTCGTACTTGTAGATGTACAGCCGCTCCGCGATGTACGTCTGCTGCCGGAGATGTACTCGCGTCCTCGTACTCGTAGCCGTACGATCGCTCCGCCGTCTACAGATACTGCTGAGAGTGTGCAGGCGTCAAGGCTCCAGACAGCCGGTCAAACGCCTGCAAGACTGGTATCAAACAACACCCCCACTCGCCATGCAGTCATCACGCGCCCAACATCTGCATGGCGAACTCCGCGTGCTTCAGCCTTCCCAGAGCCTTGGTGAGTGCATCCGCAACCATCTGTGCAGTCGGGCAGTACTCAATTGCCACCTCCCCGCTGAGCACCTTCTCCCGTGTGAAGTGGTACTTGATGGCGATGGGTCATGGGGTTGCGCGTCAGCGCAATGCAGCTCTGGTTGTCCTCGAGGATCATTGTGGCCTCGGACTGAGCACAACACAGCTCGCGCAGCAGCTCGCGCAAGAACAGCGCCTCGCACACAGCAGCACACAACGCCATGTACTCCGCCTCCGCCGTTGACAGCGCCACAGTGGCCTGCAGCTGCGACTTCCAACTCACTGCAGCTCCACAAAGCATGAAGACGAAGCCAGTGGTGGAGCGTCGCGACACCACGTCTCTCCAGCCCAGTCGGCGTCGCAGTACCCGTGCAGTAGGCCGTCAGCCTTGCCCCCACTGAAGGTCAGCCCCAGGGTTTTGGTACCCTTCAGGTATCGCAGGACTCGCTTGGCAGCCTGCCAGTGGCGCTCTTCAGGCTTGGCCATCACCCTGCACAACTTGCTCACAGCTTCGGCAATGTCGGGGCGGGTAGCCACCATCGCGTACAGCAGGCTGCCCACAAGGGCCTGATAGGGCATCTCAGCAGCCAACGGCTTGTTGCTACCGGGGACATCGGCACCAACCTCCGCCGGGGTGCTCACAGCGTAAGCGTCAGCAAGGTTGAACTTGTGCATCATGTCATCAATGTACTTGGCCTGATGCACCTTCAGCATCGCATTGTCCCAGTCTCGCTCCACCGCCATGCCTAGCGCCCAGGCACAGACGCCCAAGTCCTTGATGTCAAAGCGGGCGCCTAATGCCATCTTGAAATCCGCGGCCCATACTGCGTCCTTGCAGGCAAAGATCATGTCGTCCACGTCAACCACCAGGATGCAGATCAACTGCCCACCCTGCCAGTAGACGTACGCGCCAGGGTCGGATTTGAGCTGCTCTAGCACACCAAGAACTTATGCAAGGTGTTGTGCCAATTTCGGGGTGATTGCTTCAGCCTGTACAGGCACTTCAACAAGCGCAAGACCATGGGCCGCCCTCTTGCATCGTAATGCTTATATCCAGGCGGCGGCCTCATGTAGATCTCCTCCTCCACTGGAGCATACAGGAACGCCGTGTCGACATCAACCTGATGGATATTCCAACCGTATTGTACTGCAATTGCAAATAGCACTCGGATAGTGGTGAACTTCACGGTCGGTGCAAAAGTCTCTGCATAGTCGATGCCATGTCGTTGACGGTAGCCTTGGACAACCAGTCGGGCCTTGAAGCGCGCGATACTGCCATCAGCGTTGTATTTGACCTTGAATACCTATTTGCTGGGAATGGCTGTTCGCTCCTCTGGTAGCTCGCACACCACCCACGTGCCCTGCTTCTCCAAGGAGTTGACTCTACGGCTAGCCCCCATTGCTCCTTGAACGGTACGTACAGGGCCTGCTTGAGCGTGATGGGCTCATCGACACCCTATGTCACTGCCGCGAATGCGGCGGCCATCACAGCTGCAGCGTCATCGTTGGGGTTTTCCGGATGCACGACCCACCATTGCCCAGGAGCTCGGCGAGAACGAGCAGGGTTGGGGTCCCTCTCAGCACGCTGGACTATAGATTCCTCTTGCCCGCCATCGTCGGTTCCCTCGTTCGTCTCCAACTGGGTCAGCTCCAGCGTGAGTCGCTGCGATCCAAGTTCCAGTTCCTCCGCAGTCAGTGGCACCTCCTCAATCTCAAGCTCCTCCTCAACGTCGTCCGTTTCATCTACGACACGCCGGTGAGAAAAAACGGCTTGTTGCTACCGGGGACATCGGCACCAACCTCCGCCGGGGTGCTCACAGCGTAAGCGTCAGCAAGGTTGAACTTGTGCATCATGTCATCAATGTACTTGGCCTGATGCACCTTCAGCATCGCATTGTCCCAGTCTCGCTCCACCGCCATGCCTAGCGCCCAGGCACAGACGCCCAAGTCCTTGATGTCAAAGCGGGCGCCTAATGCCGTCTTGAAATCCGCGGCCCATACTGCGTTCTTGAAGGCAAAGATCATGTCGTCCACGTAGACCACCAGGATGCAGATCAACTGCCCACCCTGCCAGTAGACGTACGCGCCAGGGTCGGACTTCAGCTGCTGAAACCCGTAGCACACCAAGAACTTATGCAAGGTGTTGTGCCAATTTCGGGGTGATTGCTTCAGCCCGTACAGGCTCTTCAACAAGCGCAAGACCATGGGCCGCCCTCTTGCATCGTACTGCTCATAGCCAGGCGGCGGCCTCATGTAGATCTCCTCCTCCACTGGAGCATACAGGAACGCCGTGTCGACATCAACCTGATGGATATTCCAACCGTATTGTACTGCAATCGCAAACTTCACTCGGATAGTGGTGAACTTCACGGTCGGTGCAAAAGTCTCTGCATAGTCGATGCCATGTCGTTGACGGCAGCCTTGGACAACCAGTCGGGCCTTGAAGCGTGCGATACTGCCATCAGCGTTGTATTTGACCTTGAATACCCATTTGCTGGGAATGGCTGTTCGCTCCTCTGGTAACTCGCACACCACCCACGTGCCCTGCTTCTCCAACGAGTTGAATTCTGACTCTACGGCTTGCGCCCATTGCTCCTTGAACGGTCCGGACAGGGCCTGCTTGAGCGTGATGGGCTCATCGACACCCTGCGTCACTGCCGCGAATGCGGCGGCCATCATAGCTGCAGCGTCGACGTTGGGGTTTTCCGGATGCACGACCCACCATTGCCCAGGAGCTCGGCGAGAACGAGCAGGGTAGGGGTCCCTCTCAGCACGCTGGACTATAGGTTCCTCTTGCCCGCCATCGTCGGTTCCCTCGTTCGTCTCCAACTGGGTCAGCTCCAGCGTGGGTCGCTGCGGTCCAAGTTCCAGTTCCTCCGCAGTCAGTGGCTCCTCCTCAATCTCAAGCTCCTCCTCAACGTCGTCCGTTTCATCCACGACACGCCGGTGAGCCTCGGTTATCTCTTGCACCCCTGATGCGTTGGACGTGCTTCCAACCCCGCTGATATCGAGAAGTGCCTGGTATTGGGGGAACATCTCAAGGCTTGCAGCAGCATCGCCCCCACTGCCCCCCTTTGCTGCTGGAAGCCGCATCACGCCAACCCTCATCGAAAATCACATTCCGACTTGCAACCACGCGGCGAGTAGCTGGGTTCCACACCAAGTAGGTGTGAGATTCCTGCCCATAACCAACGAAGACCCCGCGAAAGGCCTTGGCGTCAAGCTTCCGCCTATTGCCGGCATCCACGTGCATATACGCTGGACAGCCGAACACCCGCAACCCAGCCACATCTGGGGTCTTGCCAGTGTGACGCCGGTAGGGAACAGAACCGACACCCCGACTGTAGACATTGTTGCGGATGTGCATCGCGGCACAGAAGGCCAGCGCCCAGAACTCACGACCCAGGCCAGCATGTAGCAGCATAGCCACCGTCATCTCGGACAGAGTAACCCACATACGCTCCTGCAGACCATTCTGCCATTGGCAGTATGGCGCAGAAAACTCAGGAACGAAGTGCAGGCCATCGCATACAGATCGAAAATCCGCACTCTGGAAGACTGAGTCGTTGTCCAATCTCAGGCGAGCTGTACTCTTGTCGTATCCAAATCGGGGATGCACGCGCCTGATAGCGCGCACCACCAAGAGCAGAGCCCTCGGAGCCTCATCCTTGGACTTCATGAACACCACCCAGCCGTATGCCGAGTAGTAGTCAGTCATCCCAAACACGTAACGGAACCCGCCAATGGACGTCACACCCACTGGCCCCCAGATGTCAGCTCCAAACTTCTGCAGTGGCCCAGTAGGACGCTTTGACGCAATGCGCGACCGCGGCTGTTCGTGAGACTTCGCCAACGCGCAACAGTCACAAAACGGCAGTATCTCATCCTTCGCGAACGTGATCCCCGAGACGCTCTCCGCAAGCAAACGATCCATGCCTGCAGCATGCAGATGGCCAAGACGTCTGTGCCACAGCAACTTTGACAACTTCCCACAAGCTTGCAGCGCAACAACATCCGCAGGGCTGGGCGCATGCCCGCTCCGTAGTATTCTGCTGCGGAAAGCGTACAAGTTGCTCCCCGGAGCGCGCCCGATAGGGACCGTCATATCACGGCCAGCAGAGCGCAAGACCATGGAGTCCCCGTTGGCCGTGTAATGAAACGAAGCGCCACGCTCCTGCGCCAACCGCTGGCTAAACAACCTGCGGTAGCCATGTTTTGTTTTGCCCGGCAAGTCCGGGACATGCAGAACCCCACGAAGCACACTGCGTACTTCGCCGCCATCGGCTCGAACAACCATCCAGACCGTCCCCCGGCCCACCGCCAGACAGCAAATACCCCCCACCTCAACCGGTGGTGCAAGCTGCTCATACTCCACAAAGCTGTCAGAGTCAGCCACCATATGCGGATACGCCCCACTGTCCTTCACCCACATGTCCGGGTAGCTTCCGAGATCATCATTCAGCCCCAGCATGCACGCCCCTCGTGCATCGACAACAGCACTCGCAAGAGCAACCGCATCAAGCAAGTAAGCGGAATCAGACTTGGTTACAACACGGGCAGAGCCGCCCATGCCACCAGAGGCACTACCCGCCTCATCATCAGACAAGCCGAAGCAGTCAGACAGCCCAGACAGCGATATGATCTCATACATGTTGTGGCTGTCCAGGTCATGCTCGCGCTCATTCGCCTGAGCAACAGCACCAGCAGCCTCAGCCGGCCGCACATCCTCCTCGGACTTATACTCCCCTCCGAAGAGGTCATACAGCAGGGTGCCCGGTTCCGGCGCCCAATCATCCCACTCGTCATCCAGCAGGGACAGCGCAACGCGCTTTGCAGGTGGGGTGTTACCGGCATTTTCAGCCATGAAAGCAACATGCTCCTCCTCTTCATCAGCAACAAAGGCCGCCGGTGCCGGGTCCGCAGCAGCTTGACGCCTGTTGCCTCTTGGGCGCTGCGGGCAGTCCCGCTTGAAGTGAGGCCCACCGCACTGCCAGCATCCACCGCGCAGAGGTGCACCAAGGCGGCGAGGTCCAGATCCATCGCCTGTTTACCCTAAACCCTAAAACCCCTGTGGCCGCCGAGGCAGTTCGACACACTCTAACTGGGCGAGCGACAAGCGCACACGAGTCGACACGACTCGAAGCCGGCCCGAGTCGTCGAGAGACTGAAAGGGCCGTCGGAACGAGGCCGCCGGTGCCGGGTCCGCAGCAGCTTGACGCCTGTTGCCTCTTGGGCGCTGCGGGCAGTCCCGCTTGAAGTGAGGCCCACCGCACTGCCAGCATCCACCGCGCAGAGGTGCACCAAGGCGGCGAGGTCCAGATCCATCGCCAAAAAACCCTAAACCCTAAAACCCCTGTGGCCGCCGAGGCAGTTCGACACACTCTAACTGGGCGAGCGACAAGCGCACACGAGTCGACACGACTCGAAGCCGGCCCGAGTCGTCGAGAGACTGAAAGGGCCGTCGGAACGAGGCCGCCGGTGCCGGGTCCGCAGCAGCTTGACGCCTGTTGCCTCTTGGGCGCTGCGGGCAGTCCCGCTTGAAGTGAGGCCCACCGCACTGCCAGCATCCACCGCGCAGAGGTGCACCAAGGCGGCGAGGTCCAGATCCATCGCCAAAAAACCCTAAACCCTAAAACCCCTGTGGCCGCCGAGGCAGTTCGACACACTCTAACTGGGCGAGCGACAAGCGCACACGAGTCGACACGACTCGAAGCCGGCCCGAGTCGTCGAGAGACTGAAAGGGCCGTCGGAACGCGGCCCCAGGTGTCGAGAGGCACAGCCGAAACGAAAGAGGTCGACAGCAGCGTCGAGCTGCACAGGCAAACAGCCCCTACGCCCCTACAGGACGCCCTCTGCCTAGGGAGGCCAGTGACGAGCAGCGACCTCGCGTCGCACAGGCAAACGAGCCCCACGCCCCGTCCCAGGGCGCCCACTGACTGCCACCGTCAGTGCACCGCTTCTCGCGGCCACGCTCGGCTCTCAGCGAGCGAAAACGAGTCGTTCGAGTCCCCAGCCCAACAGCGCAGGTCCCCTCCCAAGAATCAGCAGCAAGGGGCGGCGGAAGAGCCTGGTTGTGATGCTCCTGTGGTTGGCAGAGGCCGCTCCTTGGCTTAGGAGATGAAGGGAAGCGAGGGCCCATAACCTGTTGAAATATGGGCGTGAGGGAAAAGAACGACTGTCTCTTACAACGGGTCGCGCCCTGCCTTTATACTCGCGCACGTCATGGTGCGCGCGCCACCCATTAGCGCATCCGCCACCTTGCGCCATCGCACGCTGACTGTATTCTCCAGTACTTAACGCATATGTGCGAGCCTGAGTACTGGCATTAACTATGTCCGTACAATACAGTATCCGCTGCTGCATCGGCCGATATCCTGCAGTATATTCTAGTACTGCATGGCGCCCACCATTGATACTCAGCAGTACCGTGATTGTGCTCGCACGGGCGTCCTCGTACTCGTAGATGTACAGCCGCTCCGCGATGTACGTCTGCTGCCGGAGATGTACTCGCGTCCTCGTACTCGTAGCCGTACGATCGCTCCGCCGTCTACAGATACTGCTGAGAGTGTGCAGGCGTCAAGGCTCCAGATAGCCGGTCAAACGCCTGCAAGACTGGTATCAAACAACATGCTCATACAAGAAGCAGAAAATGAGGATGCCATCGCAGGTGGCCAAGTAAGCGCACTGCGCACCATCTGCGTCATTGTAGGATTTCACGAAATGATGTATCAGTGGTGCAGACATCAAAGCTTTTGCTGTATTGATGACCTTCGCACATTGCCTAGCCTGACTATTAGCAACGTGCTGAATAAGCATTTCCTGTTGCCTTGGGTTCGCATGGATCGATGATGTGCATACACGCATATTGATTGACGCTTTGTGAAGACAGCGCGCCAGCGCCTTAGGGTGGATTTTTACCAGGGCCTCTGTGTACTTCGACTCTCTCATATAGTGGCGATCAAGACTCTTCCCCTTCTCATCCTTCTTGACGCCCATGTTTGTAAGCAGAGCATGTTGACATCAGTGTTGATACACTACTGATTATGTACAATGTAGCTAGGGTATACATTTGTACTTTAGTGCATATCCTCACTGATTGTCCGCACCAGCACTGCGTGCGCGCACCAGGCACCGCAACGTCTGCCTCTAGATGCGTGCCGCGCCCAGGCGGGCCTGGTCACTTCTATGTAACCAGCCACTCTCCGTGCTACACGCTCCCTCCCACGGTGCCCGGCTCGCGCCGGGACCCGCACATGGCGGGTTGGTAGGGACGCTGCGCACAATAGGTCATGGGCCCTCTACCAGGTGAGAGTTGTCTGACGCTAGATCTATCAGGACGTCCGTCTGGGCGGGAAGCTCGGACGTAAAACTGAGATCACCGCAGCCAGAAGGGGTCTCAACACCCAAACAACGACTACACGCCGCACTCACGGCGCAATGTCGCCTCAAGGTTCGCGCACCTTCAACGCAATAAGCGCACACCCGGAAGCTGGATACCATGACGCCAGCGACCGCCATGTACGGGCTCGCCAGCTACCAAGCCGCCAGCGACAGCCGCGTATTTCAATTCCCGCCCGAACTCACAGTTTCTCGGCTCGGCCGATCGAGACTAACTCGGGCAACGCTCGTCGACCAGTCAGAAATCCGCATATCTACTCTGGGATCCCTGGGAGGCTCAGCACCACGAACAGACGGCAACATGGGCAACAGCATGGGCGTCGCCTGCCAACCCACGCCAGCTACTGCGCCGCTGCGCGCAGCCATGTACACTTTTGTCGCTTCTGTGCACGCTCGGCTCGACCAACGGGAAATTAGAATGCGAAGCTCGGCACACCAGCGCCGAGGAGAAGGGGTCAGCCGCGACTTTCGTCCGCTCGACAGCCCGCGCAGTCAGACTCCCTAGAGGGCCAACCCCGACCCACGCCAAGATCAGGGCATTGCGGGATGCCTCTCTAGGCTAGCGACTGCCGCCTGCAACTCTTCTCCTGACCAAGCTCGGCACACCAGCGGCCCAAAGGCAGGCGGGAGCTTCACATTTCCGGAGAAGCGTCACTCGACGCAAGCCTGCTTGGCTCGCCACCGCCCGGCTACAGCCCACGCAGTTAAGACTTCCTTGAGGGCCAGCCCCCGATCCACGCCAAGATAAGGGCATGGCAGGCTGCCTCTCTAGGCTAGCGACTAGCGTCACCAACCGGACTCCTGGCTGGAGCATCCCCTAGCGACATTGATGGGGAGTGTTGACATCAGTGTTGGTACACTACTGATTATGTACAATGTAGCTAGGGTATACATTTGTACTTTAGTACATATCCTCACTGATTGTCCGCACTAGCACTGCGTGCTCGCACCAGGCACCGCAACGCCTGCCTCTAGATGCGTGCGGCGCCCAGGCGGGCCTGGTCACTTCTATGTAACCAGCCACTCTCCGTGCTTCACGCTCCCTCCCACGAACCCCGGCTCGCGCCGGGACCCGCACATGGCGGGTTGGTAGGGACGCTGCGCACAATAGAGCACGCGGGCTATCATAGCTGTTTACACGCACCCGAGCAGAGCTGGATTCCGCTGTTTTGGGTTGCTTTCTCGGAATGATGAATGAATGCGCCAGCGTACGCTGCATTTTGGCTTCTGTGTTCGCAGTGGCTCGGTTGCCCTCAAGGAAGCGCGCCCGATGATAGGCATCCCTTGCCTCATGGTCAGCTTCCTCCGCGAGTTTCTCTTTGTGTTGGAGCTTCACACGAAGGGAGTCCAGCTCTGCATCATCACGAAGGGAGTAGACGCTCCTCTACCAGCCGAATGTTTGACGACATGTTCGCTACCTGTGCTTGGAGTGCAACGGCAGCCACATTTGCCTGCTTGCCTACCTGCTCGGCTTCTTCTCTTGCAGCAACCAGTGCAGCACTGTCGCTGGGGAAATGAGATTCCGCTTCCCTGGTCTGGCTGCTCGCTGGAAGTTCCTCATGCTGGCTGAGCGGATTGGCCAGCTCCACCTCAGACAAGGTTGCATTCTCCACTGCTTTTTTCGTGAGTATCTGCGACACAGTGCAGGACGTCCTGAAGCACGGTGGCTTGGCCCTCCAGCAGTGTTTCTTGCTCTGCTATGCCAGAGGTTACGCTGCGGTCGCGCCCATGGTGTTTATTGCTGTTTTCACTGCGTTCATGCGCATGGCAGATCCAGCCTATCGCATCGGGTGGAGGCTGGATCACCGCTGTTTCAAGATCAGCAGGAGGCAGCTGAGAAGGCTTTAGCAGCACTGGACCATTCTCCACAGATCCAAGTGTGTCCCTTGATGAAGTGTGTCCCCTGGACTCCTTCGCACCGCCCGTTTGCGCTTCTTCTTGACCAGCTTGTGCAAGGCGCTGCACAGGCAGCACCAATCGTGCACGGGAGCCATGCTCCCAGCAGCACCGCCTACTTTGTTCTGCAAATACCACAGCAGTGGTGGCTTCTCAATCCTGTATAGTGCCTGCATTCTTCTCTTTATATAGGCCACGAAGGCCACCTCGCGCGCGCATGCAGCTCACCGTTTGTAGCCCTCGCTCACAGTGTTGTTTGATACCAGTCTTGCAGGCGTTTGACCGGCTGTTTGGAGCCTTGACGCCTGCACACTCTCAGCAGTATCTGCAGACGGCGGAGCTATCGTACGGCTACGAGTACGAGGACGCCCGTGCGAGCACAATCAAGATTCCGGTACTGCTGAGTATCAATGGTGGGCGCCATGCAGCACTAGAATATACTGCAGGATATGGGCCGATGCAGCAGCGGATACTGTATTGTACGGACATAGATAATGCCAATAATCAGGCTCGCACATATGCGTTAAGTACTGGAGAATACAGTCAGCGCGCGATGGCGCAAGGTGGCGGATGCGCTAATGGCTGGCGCGCGCACCATGGCGTGCGCGAGTATAAAGGCAGGGCGCGACCCGTTGTAACAGATAGTCGTTCTTTTCCCTCACGCCCATATTTCAACAGGTTATGGGCCCTCGCTTCCCTTCATCTCCCAAGCCAAGGAGCGGCCTCTGCCAACCACAGGAGCATCACAACCAGGCTCTTCCGCCGCCCCTTGCTGCTGATTCTTGGGAGGGGACCTGCGCTGTTGGGTTGGGGACTCGAACGACTCGTTTTCGCTCGCTGAGAGCCGAGCGTGGCCGCGAGAAGCGGTGCACTGACGGTGGCAGTCAGTGGGCGCCCTGGGACGGGGCGTGGGGCTCGTTTGCCTGTGCGACGCGAGGTCGCTGCTCGTCACTGGCCTCCCTAGGCAGAGGGCGTCCTGTAGGGGCGTAGGGGCTGTTTGCCTGTGCAGCTCGACGCTGCTGTCGACCTCTTTCGTTTCGGCTGTGCCTCTCGACGCCTGGGGCCGCGTTCCGACGGCCCTTTCAGTCTCTCGACGACTCGGGCCGGCTTCGAGTCGTGTCGACTCGTGTGCGCTTGTCGCTCGCCCAGTTAGAGTGTGTCGAACTGCCTCGGCGGCCACAGGGGGGCAGACGGCCTCGTCGAGCGCTCTGTCGTGGTCTTGTGCCAATGGTATCGACCCTCGTCACGAGGCAGGCAGGTTGCCGAGTTAGCAGCAGTCTGCGACCGGAGAACGACGTAGTTTCCGCCGTGTTATAGGCGAATCTACGAGAATCCAAAATTGGCCGGATTTCCCGGTGGTTTTCCGATGTATCGTAGCCGGTATTTTGATTTCGGCGAGGCCGCGGTTGTTTGTTGATTAATCGCGGCCGGTAATTAAAAGTTTGTGCGGCTCCGGTTGTTTTCTCTGCTCAATTTCGAAATATTGACCGAGTTTCTCCCTGTTGACCATCTCTGGTGGGAGAAAGTTGCCACTGCGGCAAGCAGTGGTGGGGGCTTTTGGCCCTGTGAGGACCAGACCGCTGACTTGGCCTCTGTCCCGCTCTGCAGTTGATTTCCATCACTGTGATCATCATGCCGGAAGGAGTGTCCGCCCGCGCGCCGCGCATTCCGTTGCCGCCCGTTTTCTCTGGTCAGACCAAGGGGTGGCGCCGCTGGAGGCACCATATGGAGGCATATTGCAACGCCACTGGCATGAAGCAGGCCATGATGATGAGTGAGCATGCCTCATCTGATCAGCATTTCAAGCTGTATGCAACCCTGACTGCGCTGCTCCCCGAGGAGCTCCTGGATGTCATCCGTCGGCACCTGAATGACAATGCTACCTCTGGAGGCCAAGCATGGGCAGCTCTGCGCACCCGCTTTGAGGGAGGCCATCTCGGCAGGATATCTGACATGTATGCGGTGCTCCAATCCGGTCAACAGCGCACCGAGGCTGCGGAGGCATACTACCATCGCATGGACAACGCCTTCTTGGACTTGGTGGCTGAGGCTGAGGAGCATGAGGATATTGAAGCTCCATCACATAACCAAGTTGTGACTCAGTTCCTGGCTGGCCTCCGTCCAGAGTACGAGCCCATCATCGGTATCCTGCAGGTGACCGCGGAGCATGAGGGCCGCGCCATCACCTGGAAGGGTGACTGCCTCAAGCTGGCGCAGAACTACTCCAAGCGTATTGAGAAGAACCATGCATCGGAGCCATCTGCGGAGGGCTACATAGCCAGTGGTGGCACCAAGCGCTCCGCCCATCTGGCCACAGGCGATGGATCCGGACCTCGCCGCCTTGGTGCACCTCTGCGCGGTGGATGCTGGTAGTGCGGTGGGCCTCACTACAAGCGGGACTGCCCACAGCGCCCAAGAGGCAACAGGCGTCAAGCTGCTGCGGACCTGGCACCGGCGGCCTTTGTTGCTGATGAGGAGGAGGAGCATGTTGCTTTCATGGCTGAAAATGCCGGTAACACCCCACCTGCAAAGCGCGTTGCATGGCTACCGCAGGTTGTTTAGCCAGCGGTTGGCGCAGGAGCGTGGCGCTTCGTTTCATTACACGGCCAACGGGGACTCCATGGTCTTGCGCTCTGCTGGCCGTGATATGACGGTCCCTATCGGGCGCGCTCCGGGGAGCAACTTGTACGCTTTCCGCAGCAGAATACTACGGAGCGGGCATGCGCCCAGCCCTGCGGATGTTGTTGCGCTGCAAGCTTGTGGGAAGTTGTCAAAGTTGCTGTGGCACAGACGTCTTGGCCATCTGCATGCTGCAGGCATGGATCGTTTGCTTGCGGAGAGCGTCTCGGGGATCACGTTCGCGAAGGATGAGATACTGCCGTTTTGTGACTGTTGCGCGTTGGCGAAGTCTCACGAACAGCCGCGGTCGCGCATTGCGTCAAAGCGTCCTACTGGGCCACTGCAGAAGTTTGGAGCTGACATCTGAGGGCCAGCGGGTGTGACGTCCATTGGCGGGTTCCGTTACGTCTTTGGGATGACTGACTACTACTCGGCATACGGCTGGGTGGTGTTCATGAAGTCCAAGGATGAGGCTCTGAGGGCTCTGCTGTTGGTGGTGCGCGCTATCAGGCGCGTGCATCCCCGATTTGGATACGACAAGAGTACAGCTCGCCTGAGATTGGACAACGACTCAGTCTTCCAGAGTGCGGATTTCGATCTGCATGCGATGGCCTGCACTTCGTTCCTGAGTTTTCTGCGCCATACTGCCAATGGCAGAATGGTCTGCAGGAGCGTATGTGGCTTACTCTGTCCGAGATGACCTGCTACATGCTGGCCTGGGTCGTGAGTTCTGGGTGCTGGCCTTCTGTGCCGCGATGCACATCCGCAACAATGTCTACAGTCGGGGTGTCGGTTCTGTTCCCTACCGGCGTCACACTGGCAAGACCCCAGATGTGTCTGGGTTGCGGGTGTTCGGCTGTTCAGCGTATGTGCACGTGGATGCCGGGGATAGGCGGAAGCTTGACGCCAAGGCCTTTCGCGGGGTCTTCGTTGGGTATGGGCAGGAATCTCACACCTACTTGGTGTGGAACCCAGCTACTCGCCGCGTGGTTGCAAGTCGGAATGTGATTTTCGATGAGGGTTGGCGTGATGCGGCTTCCAGCAGCAAGGAAGGCAGTGGGGGCGGTGCTGCTGCAAGCCGTGAGATGTTCCCCCAATACCAGGCACTTCTCGAGAACGGCGGGGTTGGAAGCACGTCCGACGCATCACGGCTGCAAGAGATAATCAAGGCTCACCGGCGTGTCGTGGATGAAATGGATGACGTTGAGGAGGAGCTTGAGGTTGAGGAAGAGCCACTGACTGCGGAGGGAACTTGGACCGCAGCGACCCACGCTGGAGCTGACCCAGTTGGAGACGAACGAGGGAACCGACGATGGCGGGCAAGAGGAACCTATAGTCCAGCGTGCTGAGAGGGACCCCTACCCTGCTCGTTCTCGCCGAGCTCCTGGGCAATGGTGGGTCGTGCATCCGGAAAACCCCAACGACGACGCTGCAGCTATGATGGCCGCCGCATTCGCGGCAGTGACGCAGGGTGTCGATGAGCCCATCACGCTCAAGCAGGCCCTGTCCGGACCGTTCAAGGAGCAATGGGCGCAAGCCGTAGAGTCAGAATTCAACTTGTTGGAGAAGCAGGGCACGTGGGTGGTGTGCGAGTTACCAGAGGAGCGAACAGCCATTCCCAGCAAATGGGTATTCAAGGTCAAATACAACGCTGATGGCAGTATCGCGCGCTTCAAGGCCCGACTGGTTGTCCAAGGCTGCCGTCAACGACATGGCATCGACTATGCAGAGACTTTTGCACCGACCGTGAAGTTCACCACTATCCGAGTGAAGTTTGCGATTGCAGTACAATACGGTTGGAATATCCATCAGGTTGATGTCGACACGGCGTTCCTGTATGCTCCAGTGGAGGAGGAGATCTACATGAGGCCGCCGCCTGGCTATGAGCAGTACGATGCAAAAGGGCGGCCCATGGTCTTACGCTTGTTGAAGAGCCTGTACGGGCTGAAGCAATCACCCCGAAATTGGCACAACACCTTGCATAAGTTCTTGGTGTGCTACGGGTTTCAGCAGCTGAAGTCCGACCCTGGCGCGTACGTCTACTGGCAGGGTGGGCAGTTGATCTGCATCCTGGTGGTCTACGTGGACGACATGATCTTTGCCTTCAAGAACGCAGTATGGGCCGCGGATTTCAAGACGGCATTAGGCGCCCGCTTTGACATCAAGGACTTGGGCGTCTGTGCCTGGGCGCTAGGCATGGCGGTGGAGCGAGACTGGGACAATGCGACGCTGAAGGTGCATCAGGCCAAGTACATTGATGACATGGTGCACAAGTTCAACCTTGCTGACGCTTACGCTGTGAGCACCCCAGCGGAGGTTGGTGCCGATGTCCCCGGTAGCAACAAGCCGTTGGCTGCTGAGATGCCCTATCAGGCCCTTGTGAGCAGCATGCTGTACGCGATGGTGGCTACCCGCCCCGACATTGCCGAAGCTGTGAGCAAGTTGTGCAGGGTGATGGCCAAGCCTGAAGAGCGCCACTGGCAGGCTGCCAAGCGAGTCCTGCGATACCTGAAGCGTACCAAAACCCTGGGGCTGACCTTCAGTGGGGGCAAGGCTGACGGCCTACTGCACGGGTACTGCGACGCCGACTGGGCTGGAGACGTGGTGTCATGACGCTCCACCACTGGCTTCGTCTTCATACTTTGTGGAGCTGCAGTGAGTTGGAAGTCGCAGCTGCAGGCCACTGTGGCGCTGTCAACGGCGGAGGCGGAGTACATGGCGTTGTGTGCTGCTGTGTGCGAGGCGCTGTTCTTGCGCGAGCTGTGTTGTGCTCAGTCCAAGGCCACAGTGATCTTCGAGGACAACCAGAGCTGCATTGCGCTGACGCGCAACCCCATGACCCATCGTAAAACCCTGGTCACAGCAAGCACATCGCCATCAAGTACCACTTCACACGGGAGAAGGTGCTCAGCGGGGAGGTGGCAATTGAGTACTGCCCGACTGCACAGATGGTTGCGGATGCACTCACCAAGGCTCTGGGAAGGCTGAAGCACGCGGAGTTCGCCATGCAGATGTTGGGCGCGTGATGACTGCATGGCGAGTGGGGGTGTTGTTTGATACCAGTCTTGCAGGCGTTTGACCGGCTGTTTAAAGCCTTGACGCCTGCACACTCTCAGCAGTATCTGTAGACGGCGGAGCGATCGTACGGCTACGAGTACGAGGACGCCCGTGCGAGCACAATCAAGATTCCGGTACTGCTGAGTATCAATGGTGGGCGCCATGCAGTACTAGAATATACTGCAGGATATGGGCCGATGCAGCAGCGGATACTGTATTGTACGGACATAGATAATGCCAATACTCAGGCTCGCACATATGCGTTAAGTACTGGAGAATACAGTCAGCGCGCGATGGCGTAAGGTGGCGGATGCGCTAATGGCTGGCGCGCGCACCATGGCGTGCGCGAGTATAAAGGCAGGGCGCGACCCGTTGTAACAGATAGTCGTTCTTTTCCCTCACGCCCATATTTCAACACACAGCACCATGAAGCTACAATCGCCTGCGCTTGCAGCTACGCCGGACAGTCCTGAGGGCGCCAGTTGTCGGGGCAGTCAGAGTTGACAGTTTACTTAGTTCTGCAGAAGCGCTGCCTCCCGTCGCAACACACGCGCTGAGACGGGCGGGACCAAGGGGGTGCTTATGTACTGCGGGAGACTGTGATTCGCCCCTCGGGGGTACGCTAGATTGCACTAGGCCACCCACCCTACTGGCACCTGGAGACAGCCTACCTCGACCAACTCGACGGTCCTAAGTCGGAATCTGCCTGGGTGCTTGTGGGTGCTTGGCGTTTTGAGGTAGCAAGAGAGATTTTTACAACTGGTGCCGGCCGGCGGCCGGGGGGGGGCGTTCTGCGGGTTCTCGTATCGCGCCCCGCGACCCGGCCTGGGTCCCGGATTTTGTGCACATCTGAAACCGCGGCCTTTAATTTTATGTGCATACGTGCTCTGTAGCTGTCTTCTGGCGGGTTTCACAACAGCATCATGTCCATATGCACGCACTCGTGTGCCCGTCTAGTCTGTAGGGCTCACCTGCTGCAGTAAGCCAGAAAACACCTCACTAATTGGTAGAAACACAGCGGCAGCAAATGAATAATTTACAGGGACATATTCTCACGTCGTGGCTGCCAGCTGATTTTCTGGCTGCAGGCTTTCAAAGGCATGCACGCATCTTCTACTGGGATGCTTCCTCTGCATCCGTCGTGTCAGCTCCACGCTCGGCCCCCTCGTCTTGAGGGGACGGAGTTGCTGCATCATCGCCGCCAAATAAAGAAACGAAAATAGCTGCGCCTGACTGTGGTCGGTTCTCTGCATCCACCCAGGGAAGTTTTCTATACAGACGTTGCAGCCTTGTAAGCAGTTCGCTGAAAACATCCCATGCCATCGTCGATTTGCTGGCTTGGCCATCTGCTGATGCATGGATACCAGCAACTGATTGCTGGAGTTGCTGCAGCTCTCGGCTGATTTGATCAGCCTCCAATCTATCTAGCTCCGCGGCAATGCTCTCATACTTCAAGGCGAACGCCTGCATGGCAGTAGTACATCAGCCAATGTGCCGCAATTGTTGCACTCCTTTATCAGAGATAAACTGCTCTGCCTGTTCTGCAGCGGCTGGTGGAGGCAGTTGTACAGTACAACGTACTGTCATACTACAGGCAGGGACCAAAGCAACGCAGAGACAATGAACAGAAGGCAAGAAGGTGCGATACACACCCTAAGAATGCTCTCAATCTTTGACGCAGATGATTTCCAGGTGTACCACAGCAATGTCTGACCAAGCTCCAAGTCCAATTGTGCATCGCTTGTGTCCTGAAAATCAGTAACAAATGCCAAATATTAATAACCAACAGTAACATTAATATTAATAGTAATATTAATAACCTCATCGCTGGTGATCGGACCAGCAGCGCAAATGGTCTCTCTCTCTTTATCTAAATATCGGCATATCACAATGTAGTATCTTGAATGCGTGGTTTCACGTACTTGAAGAGTCGGCCGCTCCGATGATTGTGCCGAATGACACAGCATTGGCACTGGGTCTTGTATGGCACTGCATTGATGCCTAATCAATACAGCTGCAAATTCTTTCATCTCTGGCATGCTGGCGCCTGGTTTGGCATTTAGCAAAGCTTCACGATACATCCGCTTCACCTGGGATAGTACCAAAAAGCAAGACACTGTTGTCAGACCACCGCTGATAGGAATTTTTGTCCATCCTTCATGGCGGGACGGATTACAAAATGAAAGGGAGTCAGACCATGGTTCCAATCTAAATGCACCAGTGGCTCTGCATCACCTCCTCAGGATGAAGCTCGTCATTCAGCTGTTCCACCACCTTGGCAAATGCGGAGTATGGGACATCCATGCTTGGGGCTGTTTGTGTCACCGCTGTTTTCACAAGATACTGAGCGCACAAAGGAACAACTATGATGTCAGGCTTTTCAACCCTCATCACAGTGGCCAGTGGGGAACACGTGCATCGGACAAGCATTTACCTCAAGCCGCCGAGACTCCCGAGCCTCCTCGTCACAAAACGTGCGCATTCCGCACTCTAGCACAGTTTGGAGCGACAGGTTCTGCCCCCCCACTGATGACGAGAGCTCAAACAGTTTCATCTCAATCTCACTTGCCAGCTCTGATGGCCTTCGAAATCGCATGTCGAACTCTGACAAGTCACGCACTTCAGCCGAGATATTCCGTGAATATGCCTGCTCCACACGGGCCAGATCTTCTTCGCCAGTTATGAAGCATAGCTCCGCCGCTTTGACAGCAGCCTGTACACAGCAGCGGCAAATATTCAGTCAATCCTGTGCAGATTTGCGCGTTGCTGCAGACGCATCAGCAGTGTTGTACTCTGATGACACAAAAGCAGCAACACATAAATTAGTACACAATCACTGCAAAACAACCAAGCCACACAGTGTGGTTGCCACAGGATGACAGGCTCTCAAACTGGATGCATCGGCACGATAACAAGGGCAACATTCCACTATACGCCACTTCTAGATCTACACAGGGCTAGAGCTTTGATCTTCACACATGACGGACTGCAATCGGTCTGTAAGATGAAGACCCAAAATGGGCAGCCAGTATGCTATGAGGTAAGTTAATATGGCTTGACATGTGCATACTGTACACGCACTGCGCACTGCTTTGGCTGCTTAAGCTCTCGCATCGGCATGCACAAGAGTTGCCAGTAGCTATATGATAGATTGCGCATGTTATATATTGATTTCTTGAGGGAGAGAGAGAGACGATTCCAGAGAGATTATATGTAAGGCTTGCTGGCGGAGAGCATGGGAGAAGAGGGGGGCAATCAACCTTAACTGAAATTCTTGGCTCCATGCTCCTCGCTATCTCAAGTGGGAGATTGTGAAGTTCACATTCAATTGTATCAATGACTGCTGCCAGAAATCGGAAGAAAAACCCTTCTGCAGCAGCAGAAATGGGCCTGGATGGATCCAGTCCCAGCAATGACCGGAAGAGGACAATATGTCCGGCTGCCTCCCCGTCTGCGTGGCGATCCAACGAGTGTACGGCGCCCTGCATTGCAGTACACGTTTTCAGTCCATTTGAAAGCAACATGTGGCAAGATAGGTCTCAAACACACTCTTCTGCCACAGATAGACATCGTAGTGCGTCACCTGAAGTACGAGCTCCGTAAAGTAGCGGGAACCAAGTTTGAAGTACGCAAAGCTCCACATGTGGTCGGCAAGCCGCTCTCGGGAGCAATCAGCCTCAATCAATACTCGGTCTGCCATGATTTTTGAGACATAGACATCGCCAGCAATGCGCAAAAGGGCGCTGGCATCGTATTCCATCAATGCAGACACGTCTCTTGATCCCTGCTTCCACATCCAGGTGATGTGCCGGCCATATTAGTGAACCACAAGCCCAGAATGGGATATGTCAAAACAAAATACAGAACACATCTCAGCTGCTGGAATTCTTTGTGCATTTTGGTAGGTGAAGCCACCTCTGCATCCTGTGCGCGTATCCTCATGTTGTTGGGAAGAGCAGCAAGCCACTTATTGATGACACTACGCCGTTGTGCCCCAGCCACATATGCCAGTGTACCATCCTGCCATACAGCAGTATAGACGTCATGTTTGGTGGACACATAGAAAAGACAAAGCATGCTTCAAGCTATTGAACAAGCATGAGGATGCCAGCACGCAATACTGAACGTAAATATAAAATACGTGCTTCCATACCTGGGATTCACGCAGCAGCTGGTGCAAATGAGCTTCTGTTGCATTCATCGAGGCCAGCTTTTGGCGCACCATTGCTGCCTCTTCATTCACCTGCCCAAGTTCTGTATTCAGACTTTCCAACAGCTGCTCAAGGCCTTTCTTGTCTCCTGCCATTGTGCTCAGGGTTGATTCTAGTTGGTAGATCTTGGCGCGAAGAGCAGCCGCATCATCTGCCGAGACCGAATTCTCCTGCACAGCAGGCAGCACATGAAGCGTGAGAACTATCGTTGCATTATCCTTATATTGCCCAGTGATGCAGCCACCTATATAATGCTACGCGGCCACCTTCAATGCCACCGCGTCAGATAGCTGCTTGTTGTCCTCCTGCATTTCTCTGTTACTGTGACTCATAACAGCGATGTCCTCTTTCAAGCGATCGATTTCACGAGTTTGAGCAGTGATGGAATGGCTGAGGTCTTGATTGTCCTTGTTTGCCTAGACGGTTCCGCACCACAGTTCTTGTTAGTCACATGTTACGGCACGCAATCACTGAAGGTCATGCTGCTGCCCAGTGAGGCCTAGAAGGATCTGATCACATATGGAAGTGTCTTCGGCATTGTGACCTGTAAAAGCTGGCCCTTCAGCTCCTGCCGGGCCTGTTCTGATATATCCATTATTGCTACAATTGCGGTGATTGCCTGCTCCAGTTGCTGCACCTGGGCCTTTGGATGATTGCACCACAAAAGATCGGTGAGATGAGCAAAGTATTCACGAAAATTTTGTCCGTACTAAAATAGCCACAATCACGCATCTTGGGAGCTTACTATTGCTGTTTGAGACGAGTGCTCGTGGAATATACTGAATGAACGTTCCGCAGTTTCCGCGTGGAGGCGGATGCAGTCCTTGACAAGAGCAGCAGACTCCTCCAGCTTCTCCTGTCCGTTCTCACGCGAAGACTTGATAAAGCGGTCTATAGGAATAAATAGATTGTGTCACATTTCAGTTCTCTGAATAAATATAGCAAGGCATTCCTGGGTCATAGGCTCAATACGCTTGAGCTCTGTAACATACCTAATTCCATCGCACAATCTGCACGTTCTGCAGTGAGCCGATCGAGTTCCATGTCTGTGTCGCCTTTCCTTTCATTGCCCTGCTGCGTGTCATCTTGTGACTGCAGCCGTGCACCAGAGTGCTTCTCTGATCCTTGGGAGACCAGCTGTTGGTCTGTAAGCATGCCTGCGGGGGTCGAGTGCCCTGGAGATCCAGCCTGCTTATCCTGAATGCTTGCATCCAGGGCAGCAAGGCGGGCGTGGTATGCTGCCACTGTTTCCAACACATCCAAGCCAGCTCGTTCTATGGAGTCTTGCACATTGTGCAACTTTTCAGCTTGCATCTGGACAATCTTCATTTCTGCTGAGAGTTGCTGAGGACACAGAGAGACACAAACGTGCTATCTATCAGAGGAACGGCCTGCTGACCTCTGGAGTGTGTCCGCACATAGTGCTCAATGCGCTGTTGAAAGATATAAGGAATTTCTTGCAAACAAAAGTTGATGACCTCTCTGCCCAACGTGGATAATGATCTGCACTGCCCTTTCACTCATTGCATTTCTTGCCTCAGGCTGCAAGATATTCAGGGTGTGGCAGCGCAGTACCGATGGATCTGCTTCCTGTCCAGCTCCAGTATTGTCCATCGCTTGAATGTACTCGGCCAGCTGCTCCTTTAGCAGGTAATGTTGATCATTATCAACAGAGACCTTTCCTTCGAAAGTCTCAACAACCTGCTCATAAGCAAAGCAGCATTTGTTACTTCCCAAATTGATTACATGCACAATTTAGGACTACTTTGCAAGCACACCCTCAATGAGATAGGTATATAAGCCCCAGGGCCATGCCACGCTGAACCAGGGCAGAACACACTAACATCGCCATTCAGAGCAAACCATTAGAATCTTCCTTGCGCCCCAGCATAGGGCTGCAGCCACATACTCCATCAGGGTGAGATGATACACATCAGCCACCTTGTGTTCTCTTTGTGCCCTTCGCGGTTGAATACATGTAAGGCAGCTTTCTCTCTGACTGTCTGCCTGTCTCTCTGCAGACACCTACTAAGCATGCCTATGGTGCGCATTAGCATATGACCATTTTCAATGTACAGCAGGAACTCAGCTACACGGCACTCCCAGCCCGCTCTCTGAAAGTCTGACACAACAAATGCTCGTAAGCCTGACTTGGTCCCTTAAAAACCAAGCCTTGAGGACATACCGAATGTGTAAAAACTCCGAGTCATACACCGGACATCTGTAATCCTGGTTAATGTATATCATAGGAGTATATACAGTATTCTGACATCCTATACAGAGTTCATCCACATTCTTGCAACTCAAATATTTAGCTCTCTCAGAGTCCACACTCGCAGTTTCTCAAGAGCTGTGTTTGCCAGAAGGAGTGGGCTACGCGTCCTGCTGCTAATTATGAAAAGCCGCGACACATGGGTGGGCAGATGGCATATACATTGTACCTTCCAGATGATGGACTGCAGCGCCACGTGGGGTGCAAGTTCCACAATTCTTGCTTGATTGGTCTCAATATTTGCCCGGCACTCAAGGTTCCGGAAGTCTTTTGCCACCTGAGGTACACATCTGGCACACTGAGAACGAGTTCAAGCCGTTTCTTTTGCATTGATCACATCGCAAAGAGAAAACTCACCACCAGCATCTCTGTTCTGCTCAGCAGTTCCCCAAGGCTTGTCGCTACGATGTCCAAGTCGCGGTTGCTGATTGTCAGCTGGGCCCTACAGTTGGCTAGCACTTTGTGGGTTTCACTTTCCTCTGCATGCGCTGCAATCAGAGATTTCTGCAGCTGTTCCACATCTTGCCTCAGATGCATGGCTGAATCCTGCATTTCTTGGCCCACAGCCTGAAACGTCGGAGGGCAGAGCACAGCATGCATGGTTAGTTCTTTCTTGCAGTTGTAAACGGCAAGCATCCCACAGCCCATGTCAGTTCATAAGGTTGCGTACAGTTCGCAGGCTTAGTGTGTCACGACGCAGAGCATCCAGCGTCCCCTGTGAGGTTTTCAATGCTGCGAGCATAGCTGTCAGACGCTGACGCTCTTGCTTGCGTGACTCTGTTGCCCTGTCTTCAAGCAAGGCAATACGTGCTTGCAGCTGTGAAATTTCGCGCTGCCTGACCGAGATGTCCTCTCCTTGCGTCAACGACCGTGACTGGATGTCCTCCTGTGGGCAGACAGCCGTGCGTATTATGAAGCAATACCACTGCAGCACAACAGGACATGTAGACACAAGACGTTCAAACTTTGCATGATCGATGTCAGACTTGCCTTCATTCTGATTTCGGTTTCCAGTTGCATCTTGACAGCAGAGAGTTCGTCAGTGAGCTCTTTGTTTTGTCTCTCTAGCTCTTCAATCTCTGTCTGACCTTGGCTGAGCTGTGCCCGAAGAGAACCAATCTTCGATGTAGTTTCATCCAGACTACCCTTGGTGAGTGACACAACAGACTTTGCAGCGCCCAACTTCAACTTGTAGCTTTTGACTGCATCCATGGCTTCCTCAGACGCTTTACGGGCATTCCGGACTTCCTGCACCAGCTCTGCTCGCATGTGCTGCACCCCCTGAACGCACTGATCCACTTTGGCGGCAATCTCGGATTTGACTTCCTGCCATGCAGAAAGCGAGATATTGTATCAGTGGTCATATATGCCAGAAACCACCGACATGCCTTGCAGGGACAACAGTCCATTAAGCATCACGTATGGCATATACCTCAGAATGTATCGCGAGTTGCTCTTGAATTTTCTCAGATGAGCCAAACACATGGCCGTCAGCTGTAGACTTGACAGCTTCCAGGGAAAGTGCAGCAATCTGCACAGCAAGCTTCCCAACAGCGTTCTCCTGGGCAACAAGCTGATGCTCATGCAATGCTTTCAGGAGGCCGGCTTCAGCTTGCAAGCGAGACAGCAGGCTCTTGAAGTTCTTTGTTGTGCTGAACACCAGCTTGTAGGCCGCCTTGCGTGCAGCCCCTGCTGCTGCTTCATCTCCCCACGGAGCAGACTGCGCATCCTCTGGATCTCTGCTTCCCTGGCGGACGGAATTTTGATTCATGGGCTGGAGCCTGGAGATTTGATCTCGAACATGAGCCACAAAAGACCTGAAAGAACACAAATGATACGAGAACGCCAGTTCAGATACGAGAACCCCGGGTCAGTGAATACCCCAGCGCCATATCCTGCAAAAATAATGCTTGCACTGTGCGGTTCACCTCTGCGCCTGCACAGCAAGTAATGCACGTATCTAAAATATCAATGTTATATACGGACACACTAATGCGTATGGAGTGTTTTTTGCAAACACCGCACCTGCTTGCATCTACCACCTTGGCTTCTGGACTGACCATACCATCCAGCTCCTCAGCATCCTCGCGGAAGGTTGATAAAATGGCTTCAGACCGTGCCAGTGACGCCTCTGCCTCAGACGCAACAGCTTCAAGCACTTCTAAGCAGCACCTAGAAATCCACAGTGGTTGATTCAGTCACAGGCACTGCAAGTTCACTAAACATACATACCTCCCACCACTGAAATCCACACAGCATCCGCGCTGTATGCAATTCAGTGACCTAAGAGTACGGTTATCGCAGCCTGACACACTGACCGTAGACACGCTTCACCCACTCACCTCGATAGCTCCTGCTGCATGTCTGTTCTCAGTTTCCCTTCAACATTCAATTCACCCAAACCTCTTTCTTTCTGAGTTTTTGCCTCTGCTGCATGCTTAGCCAAGATGCGCTCTTTGTCAGACATCTCCTCAGTCAAGGCCACCAATTTAGATTTGGTCTCAGCAGCCTGCTGTTCGCAAGCCTCCAGCTGAAGTTGTACTCGGTGTCTGTCTGCAGAAATCATCTCAACCTGCAAACCGGCCGCAGCCAGAGGTGCAACAGGGCGCAGCAGATTGAGCATTCTTTGCACCTGCAAATGGCCAATGGACAACCAGTATGATGTGCTGCAACTCATCACCTTTTCCTGTGCGTCTTGCAGCTTGTTACTTGTGGAACCAACAAGTGCAAAGGTATCTTGTAAGACCTGCTCTCTGCTATGAAGATATTCTTTTACTTCCTTGAGCTCCTTTGCAAGGGCCTGGACAGTATCGGACTTCCTTGCAAGTTCCTCTTCAGCCAAAGAAACTCTCTGCCTGATAGCCTGTTGTGCAAATGACACAGGCATGCCCATGGATTAACACCAACTAAAACAAGCAAAGGATTGCAAAGTTATAGGAATCAAATCGAGACATAACCGCAACTTTCCATATACTTGAAGAAATGTCGCAGATAACACTTTATATTTTTGCGAGTTCATGCAACAACCATCAGCTGATTATCTTCAACCTTCAAACCATATTGCACCGTCATACAGAAGGCTTTAAACACAGAATACGCATAGACGGATTGCTTGGCGCAAGTTGTTCTACATAATTCCAATGAAGGAAGGTGTTCGGATGACTAAACCGCGAGCGTGAAAACAAACCATTTTACCTGCAATTGAAGTACACATGAGCGTCTTATGTGACATGTGACGTAAGGATAATCACTCACGAAGTATGCTTGTCATTGTGATTGCTGTCTAGTCCATTCCACGAATGTGCAGGGATGCCCTAAAACGACATTCAATTCCGTAAACGTACTGCAATGCATACATGCAACAATTTAGCTCATTCTGGTACATGTAACTTTTGGCACATGTAGCAAAAGATCAATATTGATACAATTTGGATCGACAGGCTGGCTGAGGCACAGCACAACGCATCCCATAGACATGCCCCAAACACATCATGAGCACGGCACACACATTAAACGTAAACAAACACTGGCACCAGGACTGCATGCAGAAGATCACCTGTATTTCACGCTGACTGGCTGCGTAATCTCTGCTCAGGTCTTCAAACTGCGGTCCGATGGTTCCAAGCTTTCCAAGTGCGCTACACATCAAGGGGAAAGCCATAAGGCCATTAGATTTTTGCAAACCCGTATGTATTGCAGGCAGTCAACGTCTCGCATACAACAGAGTCATACCCGTGCAGATTGGTGGCTGTACGATCGCAATCTTCCTGCTGTGTCCTGGTGCGCGCCTCCAGCTGGACAATCCGGGCACGGTCGCCAGCTGACTCCAGTGTCATCTTTTCACTGTGCGAAAATAGCAAAAACATTTACAGTAGTATGAGTAAATGCACCGATTATCCTGTGCATTACTGAAGTCCTGTTGGTTTCAATGTCAGCAACTGCTGTTTATCTATGGGACTGGATTAATGCATGCATGCATGCGCGTGTGCGGGCATGTGTGAAGCGTGCTGATAGTACTCACATAATGGACTTGCTATTGGCCTCTGCAGCCGTCCGGCTGGCTTTCTCAGCCTGAAGTTGCTCATACACATCAGACCACGAACGCTCGCTTGCAGCTGAATGGGGCGATGGCAGCGAACGAAGCTGCGTCAGTGACCTCTCCAAGGGCAGGCTTGCATCACAATGGACAGTATGATTATCGAATACACAAGCTTCAACGTGCTTTGCTGCAATCATGTATGGCGTGATAGACACTCTTGCGGGTACTACACTTTGGAGACGCGAGACTGTACCATGACTAGTTTCCGTCAAGACCACAAGCCTCGCATATCACAGGGTGAGGTCAAACTTGCAGAATTCCATCCGCATCTAATGAATACACATATGCAGACGAATATCAAGTGAGTAAACACGCCGAATTGCCACTCACATAGCAAAGCTTCAACCTCCTTGAGCTTGACCTCAGCCGCCTGTTGCTGCCGCTGACACTCATTATTTCTCTCCAAGGCGGACTGAAATCGCCCTGCCAGCTCAACCTGATTGAACATAGAATAAATTGAGCATGTCTGCAGAATGCCACATACTTTGTGCAACACAACGTTTTGTTGCCACAGTGGGAGCATTCCATGGCAACGACCTTTTCGCGGAGCGTCTCTGCCAGCGTGCCTTTGATTTCTGCCAGGTCTCGGACAAGAGAGGAATTCTCTGCAGAGAAGCTATCAATCTGACTCTGTAATTCGGATCTCTTGGTTGCAGCATCAGAGCCGCATTGCATGACCTCAACCTGCAATCCGTTCCGTTAGAAACCTTCGTTCAATTAATTATCAGGTACAGTCGTTCATTAATTAATTGCTTGCACCGATTCCACAGGTAGCCATGAAACGGGTTGGTTCCTTGTGTGTCTGTACTTTACAATGTGGCAGTGGCCATTGGTAGCAGCTACCTTGTGTTTTGCTTTCAGCTCCTCAATTTCCTTGGCAGCGCTCTCTTGGGTCTCCTGTTTGACCGCACAAATAATTGTGAGGGAAGAGCAGGGCTAAAGACTCCCCAAATTAAGCCAAACTATCAGGTACATAGACATCACGCCTGCCAAACTTCACTCAGGCAAACCATATGAGAGCTCATCTGGTTCAACAACCGAGGTCAGGTTCAACGAGCGTCTGATGTTGTGCGGATTTTGAGAGGAGGGGTTGGTGGAGGAAGCACGACCTGTACGGTTGCTACCCAGCGCTGCCTCTCCTCTTGTTGCACCCGTTCACTGTCATTAATCCGACTGAGGGTTTTTTCGAGTTCCAGAGTAAGATTGGCTCTATTTTTCTCGTTCAGCTGAGCTGCTGCAGTCAGCTCTCTCCGCAAGCTGCTTGCTTCCTCAGCGGCAATCTAAGCAGCATCCAAAAACGACCATCAGGACTTAGTAGGTACTGTCAGCACCCCCCTTTCGTTATTCTTATTCCTTTATCCAGCAGTCCCGTGTCCTCACCCTGGTGATTTGTTCAATTTTAAGGCGATTTTTCTCTTCAGTCTTAGCCTTGTCATTGCCCAGGTCTTCCAGCTGCTGCTCCAGCTTGGTTATTGTGGCTTGTTGATGGTCGCAGAGTGATTTCATCTCCACGCTCTGCAATTCAGACCATGCGCTCTGTTAATAATACGAGCAATCACAACCTTACATGATAGTCATTCAGGCGGTCATACATGTGGTCTGTACAATCTTTTCATACTCTTCCCATACGTACATCATATACCCACCAGATCACAATTTCGGGATGGTATACATAGATGGCATTTCATACATTGACACAGGCGGCCCAGGATGACCATTGATACAGTGTATGGCGCATTGCCTGAGGGTGGCACCTGTCCCTGCGCCAAGAAATAGATTGGGAATCGGAGTGCTACATTATCATACAGTGTTATAATGGGGAAGGATCACCTTTCCAATCATTTCTTTCTTTTCCGATGCGTGCGCATCCTGGGCCCTAGCAAATTCAGCACGCACATCCAGCACCAAGCGACTGCTGTCCTCTGATGATTGTTTGGCCACCTTCAGACGGCCAATCTCTTCCTGCGACCCCACACACAAAGGGGGTCAGAAGTCACACATTAAAAAATATCCGTATCTGTTACATCAGATATATCTTCGCTGTGATACGATCACCCTATCCAATCCCAGGGAATCCAATAAATGCCAGGATGAAAGTCAAACCTTCATATTCTCCACATGTCCACGGAGTATTGCATTCGAACGCGCCTGTGCAATTGCATACGGCACAGTATGCATGGCTGTTAATATAATGAGCATTGCATAAACGGAACAGGGCGCCTGGCTAGGCCAAAGCATGCAGGGCAGGGCCTGCACCTGCTCTACAACTTTTTTTTGTAATTCGTCAACGATGGTGTTGTTGGGCGAAACGTTTTGTGCCGCGCTTGCGAGGACTGACATAGCCTGTTCCTGGGCCTGGGTAGCACGCGCTTCTTGTTCCTTCAGCTGCATGACACACATTGTCACACGTCTCAGTTGCAAGAGGCTAATTTCAACTACTCGACCAACTGACGGAGTATCCCAAACCCTGGACGCACCGCTGCTTGCAGGTATGATACATGCGCTTGGAGCTTTGCTTCCTTATCATGTTGCGATGTCTGAAGTGTAGAGGCTTGAGATGAAATGTCTTGATGCATCTTGACACACATTTGCGTTTTTAATGTCAGTAACGGCTCTGGCACAGAGGTGACAATATCTCGAGAGAACTACGTACACAGGTCCAGCCTGACCTTCTGCAACGCCTTCAACTCTTGTTCCACATCCATGTACTGCTTTGACATCTTTTCCAGTGCCAGTTTGCAGTCCGCAAGAGTGATTTGCAGGTTATCACGCTCCTTTGTCACCGCCTTGCGTGAGTTACAGGGGCAGCAGGATATCAGACTTTTCAGCAGACGTTATTGACGTGAATTCCAGTCTTTTGTCTGTGCATGAATCTGAACTAATTACCTGAAGCTCCAAAGTTGAGGATCGAAGTGTCGACCTCTCTTTGATAATTTTGCTCCGCAGCATGTCCCTCTCCTTTGCATCCTGTCGCTCCTGTTCATATCCACACTCCCTGTCTGCTACTTTTATGTGTACTGTATTGCACTAGGGGGTCCGAAAGCATTTGTTTGTACGCTGTTGCGGTACTAGTAGTGTGTTGGGCTGGGAAGCGCAGGAGGGGGAAGAGGGGGGGAGGGTATCACACTAGCGGATGATGCCCAGCAAATCATACCTGCAGCATACGGTCAACCTGATCGCGCATTAAGCGCTGAATTCCATCTCTCATCTGCATAGCTTCATGTCGTCTTGCAGTCAGCTCCTCTGTCAATCGGTTCCTTTCATCAGCCATGCCGTGAATTTCCGCACTAGACTGAATGTTTAGCTCTGTACTCCATGCCATAAAAAATGCTGACCACACTGCGTGCAGCATCTGTTTGTCGACCAACAACATGGTCAGCACGTCTTGCAAACATGGAAAGCAAGTGAAACATGCGCATAGACAGGGGAGCACGTGGAATCCACCTCTGATTTTGCTGAATCTGGAACAGTTGACATGAGAGATTGTACGCCAGAGTGAAATCCAGAGCTGTGTGCAATGATCAGCCGATGAACATGAACCAGGGTCCTGATCAGCAATGTCGGCAGGCATGATTAGTTCCTCATAGTCAAAGCTAAAATCATACGAAGGATGGTAATTGTGTCAGCTACTGCAGTCGGGCAAAACATGCACAGGGGTTCATGAACTTTTCGTACTCGTCAGGGACTCCATGCTTTTGCAGCTTGCTCACATCCACACCCATGTCTGTGAGTGACATGCTAGACAGCACCGGTGCTGGCGCAATTGTTAGTTGGGTAGCCATCTCTGGCCGAGGAGATGCAGGTAGCTTTGTATTTTTCAACATATTCAAATTGAGCGGCGGAACACCCTGAGCTCCAGAAAATCCAGGCGCATGTTCCCTGGAAGGAGGGCAGGTAGGTGAGCCATGCCTGGTCACTCATGCAGATGCATGCTCCTGAATGACATGCTCCGCCCGCCGCAGTAATAAAAAGCCCTCATGATCAACGGCCCAGATTGTGCTACTCCCAGGGGGTACAGAGCGCAGCTATGGCAGCGCACCTGAGTCTGGCGCCATCCGACGCAAATTTTTGGCGATGGTATGGGCTGCGTGCAGAATCAATGTCCTGCAAGACAGCTGCATGCCGTGGAGATAACCCCTGCATGAGCAGCCTGAATGTCACTACCCCTGGGGAGCATCTTGTACCGGACGCGTACCAAGACTGGCATGCATGATGGTATGAACCGGTGAATACACCGTATCAGGTATCATGCACATGCACGACATGACACAGCATGCATGCTCAGTTGTCATGATCAACCTGCGAGACCAGTGGACTCCCCCCGCCGCCAGTTGATGATGACAGAAATGTCTGACGCGCCTGCCTCGGAGATGGCTTTGCAGAGACATCAAGCAGCGCCACAAGATGTTGTGAATGAAAGGTCTATAGCGCGATAGCTGCAAAGCCTCACAAATAAAAGTGCACGCACCATGTTCAGCTGTACGGCGCCTCTACCTGATTATGCTCGGGCGATATAGATTGCGTACTCAAATGGCGATCTGATCGTTTACCCGGGGGAGTCGGGAACATTTGAGCACCCTGCATGACAATCAAAGAAGTTAGTTGAGCAGTGATGCAGTTGAGGCATACAATCACATATGGTTATCTGTGTCTCCCCCCTTCCTTCCCTCACATGCATCTGTATCCTTGACAACGATCCCGATTGGATAAAGGAGCTGTACTTGCCTGGGATTGTGAAGCCGCGCTTGTAGCGCCATCAAGTAGCTCAGAGGGGCTTCTCCATGTCCTGAGCTCTGCTAGAGCTGGGTGGACTGCTGTACGTCTGGGGGATGGATCCATCACGTTATGATGAGCCGGTTGCGACTCTGCTCTACAGCTGGAGCAGTTGGATACCTAGAAGCGCCCCTGCAACTGGACTGAGCGTTGCCAGCAACTAGTGCAAGGCCATAACGCAGGAGCTAGACCAAGTGGAATGCCAACAGTAGCGGCAGAATATCTGCGACTACGGCAGTTTGCTAGCGGTATATGCTCACACCACTAACTCCGCTGCGAAAACTGCCGATACTGCGCTTGTGCGTTGCTTAGATACATTTGCCATTGTCCTCGCCTGGTCGTCTCGAAGGTTTGACATTCGGCATGTGCACCGCAGCGCTGCCCGCCAAGCATGCGCGTCGTCACGCAGGCGCTCCGCGCGCTCCACGATGACTACAGGTACCTGTACAGTACCTATATACTCACGTAGCGCGGGCGTCCGCCCCGGCTGGCGGAACAACAGATGGAGAAAGATAGCGGAAAAACTTAACGAGAAATAACAACAGATATTTAATTGCTCGCGCTGATTTATTCCTCTCGTATTTAATCGCCCGTGTTTTAACCACGACCTTATTCCGCGTCGTCGCGGGTCTCCGGTATAGTCCGCTGTGGGGATCCCGTACCAGTACTCATCCCATCACTGGTGCGCCAACTCGTGCGCCGCCATGTCCCTCCGCGCGCACCCCCCCCCCCCCCCCCCCCCCCCGCCCGCCTCTCTGTCCGCCCTGGTTTCACACCCAAGCCGGGTGCCATAGCTGCGGGTGCCCCTCATCAACGGATACTGGTAGAGCACCACCTATTTTCCGTTTGAAGCTCTCGATGGGCCGGTCCAAGCGCACCCCGAAGCCTGGCGCTGAAGATAGAAAACCGGGGCAGACGTATCGTAGGGAGCGGCGGTCGGTTTTTGTCTCTGCTGTGGCCTCCGGCGACGAATTCGTGGGCGAGCCCGTTTCAGTTTGCGTTAAACCACAGCTCAACTTATCCCACGGCGGCTACGTGGCAAGGCTACCACATCTGCTGGACTCGCCGGGCTGCAGTACCATAGTTCGATGCGCTGAGGGGCACTGCGACTGGAAGGAGCAGCCTGATAGTGTTGACGGCAAGGCGGAGTGGCAACACACTATAGTGGACTACTCGCGGCGTTTCAGCACACAGAGCCTTGGCGTTCTATGCGAGGCACTGGCCGAGATAATTAAACCGGCGTTGAAGGTGCCTTGTCCCTCATTCATTACCCCAACATGGAACATGTGCCAAACCGTTGATAGTTTCTGATTTGTGACTTGCCTCAGGTTGCTTTTGGCTTGGAGCCTAACTCGTTATACATGCACTGGGCGTTTGTCCGGGCCTACTCTCCATCGCGGCGGCAGCAATTTCCAGTTCACCGGGACAGCTCTGTTGCAACAGCAAACATATTACTGTCACCCCCAAGTACATTTGAAGGTGCCGAGCTGTATTTCATGGGGCCTGCGTTCACGGGAGTTGACAAGCTGTCTGACAAAGAGTTTCGAAAGAAATACCCGGAATCGACTCTCCGGAGGGATCATAGCGTAGACTATCAGCAAGGGGAATGTGTGATGCATTTGGGGAAGAGGATGCATGGAGTACTGCCCATCACGTCAGGATTGCGTCACACCCTCATCATCATGTTTTATGATAAACACTAGATCCCTCTCAGTGTGATGTGACTGCTGCCTCCTTCGACATCAGTGAGACTCATTTGGCTTGATGCATGTCAGCTCCAGGACAGACACGTCCTTGACAAACATCATGCAGCCCATGGGTGGCCCTACAGCCGAGGCAGCTGTTACCACATTGTACACATTCCACCGCAGCCCCCCCCCCCCCCCCCCCCCCCCACTGGTTACTCCGCCCTTCCTACTGCGGGGGGGAGGGGACGATATGGAAAGTGTGAGCGAATCGTCTACAAGCACTGCGACTATCATTGCCACACGAGGCTTTTCTGACGTAGCCAATCAGCTCTTTGGCCCCTACATGATCGTATGCTTTCCACAGGAAATGATTGCGCTTACTAGGTACGGGCAGGCACACTGTATTGTACCAAATGAATGGCAATTCTACCAGTTTTTTTGATTTAATAATATTCGAGACAAGCGTTAACAAATCAATCAGTCTTCGCATCCATTTTGATTGCTGGAAAGTCGTTTGGACTGCAGTCATGAGATTAAAAAGGGACCAGGTATTGCAGCCAATATAGATAGAGGCTGGCTTGGACCTTACTTAGAGGCAATTAGAGTATCTAGTGGCGAATGTGAACATGGATGCGAGTACCCATATGTACTACTCCCACACATTCCTGAAACAATCTACAAGGAATGTACATTTGTTGTACCTAGACAGGCCAAGTCTTCGCAACATCTGCACAGTCATGTGCAGTCTGTCACAGCGACATCATACTTGGGTACATGCGCTGTAAAATGTTCAAGGGAGCCCCATGAGGTCGCAAATGGGCGCCATGGCAGGGATAGCGTGAATCCCTCCTCCTTGGACATCCAAACACGCCAGCTTCAAGCAGATGGCTGGGTGTTGCGGACACATGTCCATCCTGGAGGATGCACAGGCTTGGTCGCAGCCGGGGTTCAGGAACGCCAGCCAAACCCATTCCTGACGAAACAGCGAGCTGCTGATTCTCTGAGCCCCGGCAGGTACACGGGGTCCAGGGATGGGGTAGAAAGCGTCGCAGAGGTCCAGTATGGAAGCATCACCAAGAAGCGACCACGCGTTTTCGCAACTGTGTGGCAGCAGAGAGAGTGGCGGGATCAGCGACAGCACGGTGTAAGGATGTACAGGAAAATCCGCGCGACTGTTGTACCATCTGTATGAATTTCAGCCATGCGTTGCTGGATGGATGTTGCACATGTGTATGCTCCAGCAGCGTAAGAACGCACCTCATCTCCATACACAGCATGGAGTTGGAGGTGCAGGTTTTTTTCTTGAACTCTTGACACCGATCACTGCACTGCCGGTCACCCAGTGTTGAGTGCAGTCTCCAGATTTCCTTCGTGCGCTGAAGCTCAGCAGCAGTGTCTCCCATGGCAGCGTCTTCCCTTAGTGCTGCATCAATGTTCTTGTTTCCGCACACCCTTGTGAAGCGAATGGCAGTATCGGAACTGATATGGCCAAGTGCAGCATCTTCACAACGCATGGCTTGGCACAGGTGAGGATGCAGGTGGCACATGTGAGTTTTATGCAGCTCACAGGCCTCGTCGCAGGTGCGTGGCGGTAAGGAGTGGTATAGCCGCCAACGGTAGAGCATCTCTTCCAGTTCAATCCCGAGCTGAACAGGTTCGTCCATGTTTTCCAGCGCGTTGCACATGGCAGTGAACTCCTGCTGCCCATGTCCTTGCGCGAGGTCCCAACACCTGCATCCGGGCAATAAGTGTTGAGGCGCCAGCTGGTAGCTCCCCACAATAGATATCTCTCAGTGCTACAGGTAATTATACCCTTACTTCGAAGGCGGCAAGAAAGAACTGCACGTCACTGGCAGCTGTACTGAAATTTATCTCGGGTGGGTATATGGACACAAGCGTGGTGGGGAAAGTGACCTCATCAAGATGCAGGCGGCTGGCTGCAACGCGCACAGACGGAGCTTTTCTTGCTCGCAGCCAGAACCGCACTCACCATCTCCTGTTTGATATACGCCACGCCACCTATGGGAGAGCAGCGGCGAATAAGTGGTCGTATCGAACACTGCGAAGAACATGCTGAGCGGCGGGTGGGGTGGACAATCACGTAAGGGCTTACCAGCCAGTAAGCTCAGCAGCGCTGACACTCGATACCTTTGAACCACTATCCAGCGCGAGCTGCGACAACCCACGGGCAGTGCGGGCATTTCCCGCCCTACTAGCACTGTCGTCGCCGCCCTGAGGCACTTCGTTGACCAGCTTCCGCCGAGGAAATGCCTCAGTGCATAGCGCCGCGAAGAGCAGCAAGCCAAGAACAGCTATGCGCGCCATAGTTCCTGGCGTTCCGAGAGAGAGTATTGGATCCTCTCGTCTCTTGGTAGATCGACAGCTCTGCCTGCGGCGCTATTCTCGCCCCGACAGCTCGACTCGACCTTCCGTGAGTGTATGACGCGCCGGCGGAGGGATGGCGTTGCGCATAACCGCCAGCACGCGTTATTCGCAGCACCTCACTACCTACTGTACCGTACGAGCAGTCGCGTTAATGGCCACGCGTCATTCGCACCTCACTCCCCAGTCAGTCATTCCTTCAGTCAGTCATCCGTCAGCAGCCACGTCGTACCAAGATTTGACGCCTAATCAGTTTGCGTCAAATACTAGACGGTGAGCCGCAGACAGGAAATATTGCGGATTCTCCACGCACTGGGGCACGGGGATAATTCTCCTCATTGATTTTCCTAGGTCTAATGATGCCATGATATCTAATTCATCGATATCTCTTGCTGAATCACCATGAAATCGAGACCACGATGTCCACGCAAATTACTCGAATAGCCTCCTCGTGTTGGTATTTGAAGAATCCCCCACTGCAAGTATTAATATTAAGGGGGACTACCGAAGCTGTGAGCAGGGGTCGCAATATTGGTTATCCTTCGAAGCTTAAACGAACAGCGGTAAATCCCCCTCCTCCGTGTGAATGGGAAAACCAACTGCCATATTTTATCGTAGAATCATCGTCATGACCCGGATCCACAGTGCAGCCGGCCGAAGTTTCCTTGTACCTCGCGAAAAGTACTCGTATAATGAATATAAATCATTCCCACCCGGCGAGTAGTGGCTCGATATGGCGCCATCCAATGAGCGGCATGTAGCATGCCATGATGTCATGTCGGCTGCAATAAGCGACTACAAGCTCCCACCCTGATCCCCTCCCAGCCGCCGTTGGTCTAGCCTCGTCATCGTCACCGCTCGTATACGAAGCGGGTCCTCGGAGGGCCCAACGCTAGGTCAGGGTCGTACATGGAAATTTGTTACCGCTTCCGTATACATCACGCCCGTCGCGAAACTGCGCGATGTGCGCAACCGCAATGGAGGAATAAGCCTACGGGCCCATTCCCGCCAGTCGTTGTAAGAATCAAGATCCACGACCACCGAGCGACTTCCCTAAAGATATAATAACACGAAGCCATACTTTGCCACCAAGCAACATTATATATAGATGCCCCCGAGTAGGGGGAGGGCGGAGAGAAACGGAAGAGATGGGTGTCGGTTGCCAAACATCAGTGGCGGTAGCGGTTAGTTGGAGGGAAGTATTCTGTTGCTACGGTCCGCCAGCCTAATTTCGACATCATCGCATAAAGTACTGATTTCCGGGACAACCTTTATGAATCGATCATATTGCTAATTATAGATGTTTAGATTACACTGGGGGCTATGTATACTCACTCGTACGCGCGCGTACTCTCGATGAACGCCGGACGTTTACTTTCGGCTTCTCACTCAAAACTAGTCGACGCAAGATTAACCACTAGCGTCGTAAAACTAGACAACACCAGCGACTACATCAGAAGACGCTCCATTACACAGCGGGGCAAAGCACCTAGACACTCGCAGTCTATAGGTATTGAATATCTCTATCCAACCCCGTCGACTCCGAAGCCGACGACTACCCGTGCTTGTATCGACTACTCATACACGTACCCGTCCATGCGTTACTACGGCCGGCGACCTACCAGACGACCTCTACCCAGACGACGCAGGGAACAGCGGCGGCGTCGCCTCGCTCCCCTCCGACAGCCGTAGCTAGACTTTGCCGGACTCACTAACCTGAGCGGCAACTTACGCTGAAGGTCGAAGCGCGAGAGGCCCGCTGACCCCCAAGCAGCCGAAACCGCGGACGGTTTGGCGCCGGACGGTGGCTCTCAGGGTGGAAGCGACAAGTACGACCCTCCGAATGGTTTCCCTGCCAAGACGCCCCGTTCCACGGACTTCATCGACCCGCGAGATTGGGCTGACCTCCACCCCAAGGCCTACGTCAACAACCTGCCCCCTTTCGGCATCACCCGCCCGACCCTGTGGACCCAACGAGTGCGACAAGGTTGCTCTTGACCGATGAGAAGCGGCACTTGACTCGAGACGCGTACCGACACATGCTCTTTTTTCCGCTGCCGCGCACTCGGCGATCGACGACGCTATTTATGGCAACGCTTCGTGCACACATGCCCAAGCGGACGCTCACTACCTGCTGCTCGACTCCGCGCTTCACACGCTCAAGGCAGTTGCCGCAGCTGGAGAGGACCGCCTCACTTGCATAAGACGGTTCGAGGGGAAGCATGCACTCCCCGGCGACGATAAGGTCGACGTGCGCCTCGTCTACCAGCGCTTCTTCAACACTGCGGTCGCCGACCGCGGCGCCAATGGCGTCGACGGGCTCATCGCCACCATGAACGACAAACGCCTCGAGGTCAGCAGCCTTCTCCATTCCGCCAAGGCGCAGGCCTCCCATGCCTTCAAGGCCGGCGGCGGCGGAAGCGGCGGCGGCGGGGGAGGCGGCGGGAGCAGCAGCACTACCGACGACCAAGACCGAGGATCGCAAGGCACGAGAGAGGAAGAAGCGAGAGGGGGCTGACCGCAAATAGACTGCCAAGCTACACCGAGAGGAGAGCGGGCCAGACTGCGACTGATCTCGAGACCGATGGGGGAGACCAACTGACGGTGTGCGCCGCCGCGCCGAGTCATGCTCACCAGCCTCTACTTACATGAGACACCGCGTGCGGCGGAGCTTGCGAGAGTGGGAAGCTATTGGCGCGAGCGGGCAAGTTCTACGTACGACGAATTCGCGAGGACGCCTCCATCCCTTTCAAGCGCAACCGGCCCCCAAAGCCTTTCCACCATGGTGTTTGCCACTTAGACGCTATCCCGGCCCAACTAGCCTTCATCGACGAGTCCGAGCTAACCCGCTTTCCTCGCATGCGGCGCGTGGGAGTATGGCCCCCGGCGGGACTTCGCTCGTGTCCCGGGCCTTCCTAGCCCCCAAGCCCGGCGGCAAGTGGCCGTTCATCATCGACTTACGCCATCACCTCAGCTCTTACGGCGTCCGCAAGCGCATCCGGATGGAGACTCTTATGGGCTTCTGGCACCTCACCAAGAAGGGCGACTACATGTTTTCGTTCGGCCTCAAGGACGGGTTCTATGCACTGGGCATCGCGGAGACCGACCGGGACTACTTCCCTTTGGACATCCGGGGGACCCCCTACCGCTTAGAGGGGCTGCCCATGGGTTGTTCCCTGAGCCCGTACTACCTCACCACCTTCACGCGGTGATGGTGCGCCACATGCACGCGTACCCCAGAGCCAAAGCCCGCCCCCCGGCCTCCGCCCCCAACCTCTCCAAGCGTTACCTGCGGCGCACGCGTTGGCGGGGCGCGCATTTTACCTTACGTCGACGACTTCCTCCTCTTCGCGGACATGGAGGCCGCGGCGTTGGACGTCCGTGCCCGGTTCCAGCTCGTGCTTGACGCGATGTGACTAGGGCGACACGAGGAGTAGGGCTTCCAGCAGCCCGCGCAGTTTGGCTTGCATCTGGGCATCGACATCGACTCAGCGCGCGGGTGCTTTTACGTCCCGCGGCCAAGCCGTTGAAGATGGCCAACCTGCCAAGCCAAGCAGCTGCTCAGCCGGGCAACCCGCAACGCCCGGTGGCTGCCTGTGCGGGAGCTGCAGTCGATGGCGGGCCATGCGCATTATCGTTTATTTCTGGCGATACCAGCCGCCCGCTTCTTGCGCGAGATGCACTCCGTGCTGGGCGACCACGTCGCTGGCCGGGTGCGGATGATGCCGAGCTTCGTCCAGACGTGGACAGCGGTGTCCAGTCAAGCGAACGGCAAGCCCATCCACCGCCGCCTAGTGGAGACCGCCTATCATCCGTATAATGCACACATACAGCTTCGGCCACGGCTAGGGTGGTGTGCTCAATGGCAGGTGGGAGGCAAGGGGGTTCCGGTGCCTTGAGGACGAGCGGCAACACATTACCCGCAAGGCGCTCCGCTCTCTCGAGTCCTTCCTCGCCCACCTCGCCGGCCGCGATGTCCTCATGCACGAGGTCAATCAGGCGATGTGTCACGTGCTGACCATCTTGACGTCGCGGTCCGCGGCAATGATGGCGGAGCTACATACGGCGGCTGCGGTACCTCCCAAACTCGCAAGATATCCGAATGAGGGCCCGCCATATTCGATCGGCGGCAAATGTGCGGGCGGACGGAGTATACCGGCACATGGACAGCGACGACTGGCAGCTAGACCCCGTGTTGTTCGCAAAGCTGGACGCGCGGTTTGGCCCCCACACGATCGACCGGTTCGCCTCGGCCCTCAACGCCATGTTGCTACGATACGACATGGCGTGGCTGGACCCTACGTGCGAGGCGGTGGACGACGCGCTCCACATGGCGGATGCTATCTGGCTACGCTAGAACAACTGGTGCAACACACCCTAGCCCCTCCTGCCCGCCCTCGTCCAAAATCTGCGCCAGAGCGGCGCAGCGGCTACCGTAGTGGCTCGTTGCTGGCTGGGCAAGGCGTGGCATCAAGCATTTACCGAGTTGGCATGTGAGAAGCCGGTGGTGGAACGCGCATTGGGCTGTTCCGTCCTGAGCGGCGGGCGCAGCGAAGTATATAGTAGCCATGCCTTGCTGGCCCGTCAATGTATTCCGCGTTCATTTCCGGCCTAGATGTATCCAAACCGGGGGCAGATTAGTGCCACGTTGGCGCGCTGTGCTTGGCTACGGGCGAGTACCGGCCCCCGGCGGTTCGGCCGCGTCCCGCGCGCGCGCGGCGGATCAAGTACGCAATTGAGGTCGCGGACTGCACCAACCCGTGGGCGGATTCGGTGAAGCCCTACATGGCCCAGATTCTAGGGTATGATAACCTAGGTGCCCAGAACTTGGAGTTATTATTTGTTCGCGGCTTGGGCCCCGACCACCGCGGACACCTATGGCAACACCATCCAACAACGCTTCCGCTTATGCGACGAGGAGCAACCCTCCCCCCCCCCCCCCCCCCCCCCCCCCCCCTTGGCGGCTGATTGGGCATGCTAATGGCTCGATACGTCACCTAACACGGCAACCTAGGGACAATCAAGGCCATTAGCATGCAGCGTTGCATGTCCGCGGTGAACGGGCTCCTCCGAGACCACGGCTGCTTGGCAGCGATGGCGGTCGGGCCCATGCTACGCAAGGTCGGCAAGGCGGGCATGGAGGCCTCCCATGTTTCCCTATACCCTGAGGTACCCGAGTACAGCCCCCCTCGTAAGTCTTGCCGAATACGTATTTGTCCGTATCGCCCAGGTCAGCACCGGCGGCGCCGACCGCCGAGTGGTAAAGCGGCGCATTTTATGATATAATTAAGTTAGAACATTCATCAACGCCTTAAGATGTGATAGGTGCCGGGGGGGGGGGGGGGGGGGGGGGCTTGTTACGCTCGTGATTCCGCTCTACACCGTTTCGAAACCTGCCGGGCCCCTTGGTGGAAATATAACCGAGGGGGTTAGGGGGGGGGAGGGGGGGATGCAAATATTTTTAGGTTCCCCTGCAAACCCTAATACAGTGGTTTACCGCGCGACCCGCATCCCGATACAAAGGCGATTTTCCCCGCGTATGTAGGCGTAGGGGCCCGCTAGGCGCGGCCCAATAGCAGAATATGGGAGCGTATTGGTGGCCAACCCTATCACATACCCTAGACGATGCCCAAGCATGTGGACACATAAACCCACCCGCCGACTCGGGGGCTGCACCCCTACGCAGTACGGGCCGAAGCCCGGCTCTCCCAAGGGCGCATTGAATGCGGACAGCACTACTGTAGGTGGGCTGATTTTGGAGTAAGCCTTAATTGCAGTATTGACCGTTTTGCGGGAAGTGCTCACTTGCTTGCATGCCGACGGCGGGGAGAGCGCGCCTTTGTGTTCTACGATGGTAGAGTTAACTCTTGGCGTGCAACCGTACACATAGACCGCATATACGTGCGATATAAATTCGTGCCCTCTTGACATTGGGTTATATCAAATTCATTACTAACCTTGAACAATGACACGCACACGTATGACTTCTACAACGAGATCACAACAAACGCCACTTAGGGCTGCCCCCACGCATGGTGCCATGTTCACGTATTGCAAATGGAAGGGCGAGGCCGGAAACGAAGGTGAGGGCTCATAATGGGTCAATCTACAATTGATGCCTGGCAAGGGGGGCAAGACAATGGGAAGGTACCTACCCGCCTGTAGTGTACAAGGCGCTGGCGCTAGCGAAAACCCTTCGACTGAAGCTGGGCCCAACCTGAAGCGCGGAGCGCGCCGTGCTGCCACGTGTGAACTTGTTCCAGATTTAGCAGAGATGGCACGGGTGATTGCTGGCACACTCAACCATGCATGCCATAGGACTATGTGTGGAAGCAGAGGTCGCGCCCAGCGAGTAGGAGATTGCGATCATGCCATACTTTGTTTGCAACCCTTTAAGAGCCAGCCTCAACAGTAGGGTCTCCTTCACGCTCTCCATCGCATCCCCGATAGAACGTTGTTATACATGGGCCGTTATTGCTGTCCCCCACCTTGGGCGCTACACCACGTTGTCCGACCTTCCATCCGCATCAGTCGCCGGTCTCCTTCACCTCTGCCGACTTTTATAGTCTAGCAGAGTGCGCGCAGCGTCGACCTGCACTCCAAGGGTCCGGACTGTCGTCCTATTGGCTAGCATATGTAAGGCGGCTTAATGCCAATCTTTAACACCGACCTTCTCGCGGCCTCCTTATTCCCCCGCTTCTTGGTACGGCGGGAGTCCAACCTCTTCCCGTGGTTCTTCTTGAACGTCATTGTGCAACATGGGGTGGCTGGTCTGGCTGCGTTGGGCTGATGTGCGGAGGAGGGGGATGATACGACGGCGTGTAGCGGTTTGAGTTTGAATTTTGTTGGCCTTACATCGGGCCAGCGGCTGTCGCGACGACCAATCTGGTGAACAACTATCACCGCCCCGCCAAGGGGACCTCCACAAGGACCTAACGGTGGGTTGTTCACGCCCCTGCAAGCCTTGGAGGCCCCGTATGTGCCTGGGTGACGCAGGGTTGTATAGGGTGTCTAAGCCCCGTGAAACATGCTACAAGTTTTAATTTAGTTTCCTGTGAAAATGTGAAAATGTGGATTTGGTCTATTGCCCCTTCCTGCCGCCCGTACAGGTACCCGTACAGTGGCACTACCTCTATAATGATTACCTCTATAGTGAACCTACCCCTATAGTAAACGGGGGGGGGGGGGGGGGGGGGGGGGGGGACGGAACGCTTAACACCGTGTTAGCTACCTCTATAGTGAACACACTGCTATAGTGAAAGGGCTTATGTATTTACATAAGGGCTTATGTAAGCCCGTATGTATTTACATAAGGGCTTTTGTGAAAGCCCTTATGTAAATACATAAACTGCTATAGTGAACCTACCCCTATAGTAAATCCAGAAGTATGACGAGGGTGTCCGAAACGCTGCCGGTATGCTTCGCTTTGTTCCTTTTGCCGTTTCCGAGTTTGGCTCGCTGGCCCCGCACGCCAAGGCTTTCTTGGTGGAGCTCGCGAAAGCTAGCCAAGCACACACTGGCCAAAAAATCGGCCAGCTCTTGTCTGCGTGGCGCCGCCGTTTCTCCTTGCTCATCAACATGGCACATGCAGACAACGTTCTTGGCGAGGTCGCGGTCGCGCGTGCGGCACGTGATGGTGCTCCTGCGCCTGCGTCGCGTCGCTCGTCGGCATGTGTTGCTATGACCCGGGTCATTGGCTGCATGCGTCCTCGCCGCGCCGGATGGCCTACCCCGGGGCGGGGGTTCCTTAAGTTCCTGGCATCTAAGTGACTTCGTGGTTCCCTTGGCTCCTTCTTGGTTCTTGGCTCCCTATCCTCCTGCTCGACCTTGGTTTCATGCTTATGTCTCTCTTTTGCTGGCAACCTTTCATAGTTGCTGTTAGTTCTGTTGTAGTGCGCTTTTGTGAAAGCCCTGATGTAATTTATAACACCCCTATAGTAAACGGGGGGGGGGGGGTTCCCGAATGGGGTTCCCTACCTCTATAGTGAACCTGCAGTACTTTACTCGCTGTAAAGTAGAGCGCCGACTGCGGTGGCGGCGTGCGCGGCTCTATAGTGTACGGCACTGACACAGTGTTATTGGCGGCACATACCTTCGCTGCATGCACAATCGGTGCTGCCATCACAGCAACGCAAGCCTCGCCGCCATGGCGGAACCCGCTCAGCGCTGCTGCTATGGCATGCACTGCGTAGTTGCCGCCATGGGAGAGCCCGGCGGGCCATAGCTGAAAGAGTGTGGTGTAGCGGGTTGCACTGTGAGATTCAGATGTGACGTAAATGTGCCCTACTGGTGACGAACGACGACATACGGGGACGATACGGGACGGACGAGGGACGTGGATTTCATACCGAGTAGCGACGACTATCGCGCGCGACCTGTAAAGTACTATATGAATTTCTCGTTTCCATAATTTCATCAAATTGATATGCGCACGCGGGCTCGCGTGTCGCCCGCCGACGCGGAGCACCCGGGCTAAGTACAGGCGGATGTACGCACTCATTGCACATCGCCGCACATCGCTGACCGCACATCGCTGACCGCCGACCCCGCGGTGTGCGGCGATGTGCGGCACGATGGGCGGAGGTGTGGGCGGATGTAGGTGGTACGGTAGGTGGTAGGCGGTAGGTGGTGTTCGTAGGTGCGCGTTTTAATGCAGCCGCCCTAACTGCTGATGATTGTGTAACGCCCCAGCACGCGCATGAAGTATGGGGTCGCCTCACGGTCACCGCCGCTCACCGTTGAATCAAGCGCGGACAGCCGCGCACTCGCATCTGTGTTGCCTGCCGGTGGTGGGTTACATCCACCCCAACTCTCAACCCCCCCCCCCCCCCCCCCCCCCCCCCCGCCCCCCGCGCGCGGCAGCAGGCATGCCGGCAAAGGGATGGATAGCGAGTGTGTCGAAGGATGGCGTGTACTCATGCAAGCACTGCCGGGGCAACGTGACGGGCACTTGTGATAAGATGGCGCGAGAGCGGCACTTCCTAAAATTCCCGAACTGTAGCCACTCGTTGAAGCGTGCGGCTAAGTTGCGCCGCAAGGCCGCCTTATCACAAGCAGCAGCAGCAGGGGCGGCAGCAGCAGCAACAACAACAACAGGGGCGGCAGCAGGAGTAGCTGCAGCCGTCGGAAACGGCCCGCCGGCGCCGGTCTCGGACGACGGCGGCTCGAAGGTGGACGATGTGATGGGCGTGGGGGAGGACCCCGTTGGCGAAGACGGTATGGACATCGACGCGCCTGCGTGGCCGCCGGCGGGCGTGGAACCCGCGATGAGGGCGTGATATGGAAAGGCGATCCCGGCGACTTCTACATGAAGGTCATCGCCAAGAAGTTCCGGGGAGTATGGCACTACGGCGTGATAACCGGCGTCGTTACCGAGTGGGTGTTGGAGGACTACGGCGGGGCGACCCAGTGGCGCGCTGTTTTCGAGGACGGGGGCATTGTGGGCCTTCTGCGTTCAGAGGTGAGTGGGCCCGGCCTGCGTGCTGGTGGCACCACTCAACTGCGGTTGTATGGAATCACACGCACCCGCCCGGTCGGCGTGGCAGGTTGTGGAGGCTATGACGGCTGCCCAGGAGCACCCCCCTGTGGATGCGGACGGGGAGGCTCGCTTGGTAACCGTCCATGAAGGCGATGACTTGTCCAGTGAATCACGCACCTTGCCCGGCGTGCGGTCAACACAACCCGGCTGGCGGAGGCCAAGCAGAACACTGGCTGCCATGGCGTGTGCCATGTGCATGTGGTCCGGGGCTATGTCAGCATGGTCAACCTCTTCCCCCTCGCGCCGTTCCACCTGTTTTTTTTTGGCTTGGGAAGGGACTTCTGGAGGAAAATTGTCACCGTGCAGGGCCACATTGGATTCCGAGCTATGAAGCAGGAAGACCGGCGCCAGGCTTTAGTCCCGATACCCAGCAACTTTGAACGCGGGTTGCGCCCTTCGTTTGCAGTGTCCAAGAATCGAAAGGTAAACCCCTCCCCCCCCCCCCCCCCCCCCCCGGGCGTGGGCGTGGGCGTGGGCGTGACGGCATTCCCCTCCATGACTGCAGGGTCAGGCAAGGTGACGGTGCAGCCCGGCTGGGTCATGGAGGACTGCTTGCACCACATGGAAACGTTTTCCGTTCTTAACGCCGGTCCGCTCCTCGAGGAGGCCCGGGTGAAGGCGATCATGCCCGAGAAGGAGCTCGCGTCCCCAGCGGTGGTGCGTTCGGTGTCACGACTGGCGGTGCTTGGGCACATGTACAAGCGCCTGCAAGGAGCTGCGTGGTTCGTCACGCGGTGGGGGTTGCAGAATGTGGTGACGGAGGAGGACGGCCCCGAGCGCAAGGCGCAGGTGGACGCGCTCACTAGGGAGGGGAGGACTCGATACCCAGCGCGGCGCCAAGGCGCGGCGGCCGGGGCAGCGCGGCGCCAAGGCGCGGCGGCCGGGGCAGCGTGGCGCCAAGGCGCGGCGGCCGGGGCAGCGCGGCGCCAAGGCGCGGCGGCCGGGGCAGCGCGGCGCCAAGGCGCGGCGGCCGGGGCAGCGCGGCGCCAAGGCGCGGCGGCCGGGGCAGCGCGGCGCCAAGGCGCGGCGGCCGGGGCAGCGCGGCGCCAAGGCGCGGCGGCCGGGGCAGCGCGGCGCCAAGACAGCGCATACAGCGGAATCGGCGGAAAGGGATGCATTACAAGTTGTGGACGGCAGCCGCTGAAAACTATGCGGTCATGCCGCAACAACCCCAGCACTGGCTTCTGGATACCTCTGATCTGGCTGGCGGCGGCGGGCTGCGGGATGCAGGGCCGCATGACTGAGGTGGCGGTGCTGGTGAGCCCGGAGAGTCTGCATGCGGCGGAGGCGGCGCAGCCGCATAGGCACTAGACAATGCTCTGAAGCGAGCCCCAATTGTCTGCCCAGCGCCTGCCCCAATGTAACGCACCAGCTTGGCAGCAATTGGCAGCTCTTTTGCCCCCCCTCCACCCCACAGACACACTACCAATACCAGTTTCTCATCCCGGCGGGCAGTTGATGCGTATACCCAGGCTTGTGCGTACGCGGTGCGGGGGGGGGGGGGGGGGGATCACTATAGCTAAGCTAGTGATGTGAGATATGAGTGCAGCAACAGATATTGTGCAAGATATAATACGATGGCATGCAAGCGGGTCCCCGCTCTTCCACAATCATTGGCCCTGCTCCCTCTTGCCCCGCCCCCGGTGCCCTTTAGCTGCTCTCAGCATCCCGAGTGGGATGGGCGGGGCAGCGGTTGCTACCGAGTGAGGCGTAGCATCGTTTGCAGTAGCAACGCAGCCTTTCCGGTGTGACGCCGCCTGGATGTAACCCAGCAGTACGCGCAAAGTGCAAGTGCAAGCTGCTGATGGCGGGGATCCCGCGAGCGGGGGGGGGGGGGGGGGGGGGGGGGGGGGGCAGCGGCTGTGGGATAGGCGGGGCAGCGGTTGCTACCGAGTGAGGCGTAGCATCGTTTGCAGTAGCAACGCAGCCTTTCCGGTTGCATAGTGTGACACCGCTTGGATGTAACCCAGCAGTACGCGCAAAGTGCAAGTGTTACACGTCCGTGTGCCCCACCCAATGACATTGCGCCCGACCTCACTGACGGCATGTCTCGCTCTCCTTCAGCTCCTGGGCCGTCCGCCGCCTCACCCTGCGCACCCTACCAGCCGCGCGTGCCTTCTCGGAAGCCTCACACACGGCGGCGCGAGTCGCGTCGTGGAACGCGTCCCTGACATGGCGGAACTCCGCCCTCACCGTGGCCGTGGTCGGGCAGAGGACTGCCCGCTGATGGGTCGCCATGCATGGGTACTTGGGGCCGCACAAAGCCGGGGTGCCGTCGCAGCAACACTCCGCAGTCCACGCATGACGGGCGTCCGGCCAGGACACGCACATGATAGTGCATGTGGCCGCCTCCCGCCACTGCTCGTAGTGCTCCGGTCAACATGGCGACGAGCAAGTCGGCATGTCCCGCAGGTGGCTGCGGATCGGGTGGCGCGAGCGCAGCCTCGCTCGCCTCGACAACCCCCTCAGCCCGATCAGTCGCCTCGACCACGGCCTCCTCCGCCTCCTGACGCGGCGCACGAGGCGCATCATCGTCGCCTGGCTGGGCGTCCCCCCCCGCAACGGCGCCGTCGGCGGTGGCCGACGCCGTCGTGGCGGGGTGTTGTGAGGAGGTGGCCCTAGACATAGGTGGGGCCGGCACCGCCATGTGTTGCTCCACATGCGGTGCGGTTCCTGACGCGACAGCTCCGTCGCACCAGTACCGGCGCCGGCACCCCACGCCTGCTGGGATTACCACCAACCGGCATGTTTCCTTTGGGAGGCGGTTCATCCGCGTCGGAGGTGAGCGGCGGTGCCTGTGTGGGTGTGGATACTGCCCGGCCATTAGGGCTCCCGCCGCCTGCCGCTCCGCCGACCCAAGCCGCGGCGTGTGCTGCGCCCCGCATAGTCGCCTCGAATATAATATACATGACGCGGGGACGGGGGGGGGGGGGATTCGTGCGTTTCGTATGTCGGCGGAAAGGCGTGCGAAGCTGCGGCTGGCGAAGGTGGTGGAAATAAGCGTGGCGGCGTCGGCGGCGTATTACCGTGCGTGCATGCGTGCGCAACCCCGCGGCAGCAAGCGCCGGACTCGGCGTGTGCCGGCGGCAGAGCTGCGAAGCCATGGACACGGTACGGGATGCCAAGTCTGGCTAAGCAACTGCCGAGGCTGGCGGCTTAACCCCCATGTCCGGCGGTTAAGGGACGGAAAGTGCGTAGAAGTTGATCGGCAAAGCGGGCATATAAGCCTGGCTGTGCTAGGTTCCTATTAAGTAATGGCGGTTTGTGCTAAGTAATTCGTAGGGGTGGACCATGCAACGCAGGTAGGGGGCGGTATAAATGAGGCCGGGCACATATACTGCTCCACGAAACGACACTGTCGCACGTGTAGTTGAATAGACGCCCCCCCCCCCCCCCCCCCCCCCCCGCCGGGTCGGCCCGCCGGGTCGGCCCGCCGACCCGCCACGGCATGTAATATCTGTCATGCATCGCCGGGGTATGTGTGAGTGGATGCCCCGCCGCCACACCCCCACCCCCCCCCCCCCCCCCCCCCCCCCCAAAATTTACACTTGTGCACTCATTAAGTTTGGGCTGGTTTCGGAGCAGTACATGTACGTATGTATATACATACAATGGAACGTAGGACCTTCGCGGAAAGAGGCGGGGCTGGCGGAGTGCGTTGGGGGTGCGTAGAGTAGCGTGCTGGTGAGATTCGGGGTGCATCGGACGCCGGATGCCCATCCACCCAGCGTAAAAGACGCGTACGTAATATTCACACGTAACATTAGCACGCACCCACTCGTGGCTAACTTGTGCCGCGCGCAGGTTCGTCCGGGAGCGCCGTAAGGCCCACCTCAACGCCAAGGCTTCCACAGTGCCAGCGGCGCAACTCGTGGTGGCCGAGGAGGCCGCATCCTCAGCCGCTTAAAGGCGAAACGATTGTGGCTTGTTGTGGGTGTCTGGGCACAGGGGGCGTCCCGACGCGAAGGTAAGGAAGCTCATGGCGGCGTCGTCGACGGCACAGCCTCCCGGGGTGGTGAAGACACTGAGGGATGACAAGAAGCGGAAGAGGCCAGTGAAGAAACGCCGAGGTAAGAAACTGACGGTCGCGGAGTCGGAGGCGCAGGCGGAGGCGGAGGCGGAGGCGGAGGCGGAGGCAGCGAGATCGTCGAAGCGGAGGGTCCCCCGGGCACGCAAGAACAAGAACAAGCAGTAGCCCCCGCCCCCTTACCCCCCTCCCCTCACTCCCCCGGCGGTAGCGGCGGGGGGGGGGGGGGGGGGCGCGGGGGCGGCGGGGGGACCACGCCCGCCCGCCCCCCCACCCCCCCCGCCGGGCCACATTCCCCGATGGCAGCTGTCGCGAATATTGTAATTCAATCATTCTTCGGCAAACCGCTGCCTGCCCCCGCCCTCCCCTCGCGAATATTTATGTAACGTGAGCACTCTTTGGCAAAACATGGCAGCCAAACCGCCCATCTGATGACCTTTGATCGGACGGCTGGCAGGCCCGTTCAGCAGTACTAGCTATAATGTACACAAAATTCCCCACTTTGTCCAAAAAGTACGGCTGAGATTTGCGCTCCCATGTACTAATAGTCGTAGTTATCCACAGGACCACTCTCCATCGTGCCCGGGTACCGGGTACCGGGTACTAGATGCCCGGTACCGGCGTAATAAATATATCGCGTACTACCCGGTACTACACGGACAACCTTGTACCTTGTACGTCAGTGCCATGTACGCTTCACCGGGCTGGCACGACTACCAGAATGATGACAAAAAGGATTTGTCGCCCGCCGGCAATAACGCCGGATGTACTCGCACGTAACTGGATGGACGTGCCGCCACCAGCAGCAGCCTTCACGGATAAATAATAGTCGCTAGTAGTAGTGCTTCGTCACCTGTATGTCTGAATCTCACAGTGTTGCACCGGCCGCGCTGTTGCACCACGTGTGCCAGGGGGAGTACGCGGCCAAGTCTCCCGAGAAATATAATTACATGAGCTAGCAGCAGATAGCGATATCGGAAATCACCAAAAAGTCTCCCGAGAAATCCATTGACGTGCCAATGGCTCTTATTTCACCGCTGTAGAAAGGGTGCGTGCAGCCCACAGATGACAACCCCAATCCCTCTCAGGGCTGGGGTGTTGTTTGATGTAATGCAAGAAACATTTCCCACCTGTCTGAAGGTCAATCGCTCGCCCCGCCACAACGATAACCGTCTGACACTACCCCTATAGTGAAAACCCTACCCCTATAGTGAACACATTCACTGCAGAGGTAGGCTGCCGGAAGGCTACAGTGAATACCTCCATAGTGAACCTACCTCTATAGTGAACGAGGGGGGGGGGGGGGGGGGGGGGGGCGGGACCGAATATTCACTATAGAGGTAGTGTCACTGTAGTACTTTCTTTGCCTTTGCACGACTCGACTCTTCCGCCCCGTGGATCCAAACCCAGCATAATCATCGTCAGTAGCACGTCAGCACCACCGCTCGTCCGCCGGTTCGTTCGTGCCGGTTCCTACGGGTACGCGTACTACCTTCGCGCAGTACCAGTAGTCGTCGCGACGGGCGTCATCGTCAGGAATCCTGCTGACGACACCGCGCCACAGTCACACCACGCGGCACGCATCAGTGGTCCGGGGTCGACAAGGACTCCTGCAGCCACTACTAGTGCGGACACCAGGATAGCACCTGCTGGACAGTAGCCACACAGATTTCTGCTGCACTGAGACGCACTGCTGCATTAAAAACTGCTCGACAGCCGGGAGAGACTGTCAGGAAAACCGGACAACGTGCAGGGGCGCCGGCCACTGCCCCGCTCAGTAACGTTCCGGCTACCGCATATCGGTGGAAGGTACCCGTACTGCAGCAGTCAGTTTCAATGTCGGTGGCATTCGCAAGAAAGAAACTTTGTTCAACCGCAGCGACTCGTATTTTGGGGCTGCCCCACCCGCTGCCTTCCCACAGTGTCACCGTCAGGTAATCCTTGGCGGCTAGGTACCTGTACCGGTTCCCGGTCCGTACGGGTGCGAATTTGCCTCCGTTTGGCGCGCGTCCTCTGAAAGCGACGTACAGCATGCCGACTGATACCCTTCTGCCCGCTTCACGCGAATCTGTGTGTAAAAGGAGCAACTTGACTGGGCAGTGGCGTCTCGGATCCACGTTGCAGTCAGATACGTCGGCAGAAGCCGGGGAGGATGTAGCGGACTTTCCCGGCGCGAAGGTACCACTGACACCGAATATAGCATTCGTCGGTGGTGCGGACACGAGTTTGGGGCGGCTGCCCTGCTACAGAGCCCTACGCAGCAACGGGTTGCCTATTCTCGAGGCAGCGATTCCGCATCCCATCGATAAGAACCTTGCATTGAGGATTCATGCAACCATGGTGAAGCTGCAAGTAATGGACGTCATTTTCTACGAAGCCCAACGGCAGGTGCATTCGATTCTCTGAGCACATGTCAGCGCATGCGTAGATGCTGTACACTGCTTATACACTTCTCGCAGCAACCGCAGGGGCTGGGTCCACGAGTATCATTGTCTTCCTCTCAAATGTACTTCCAATCATTGAACACATCTGCTGCATGCTGTACAGGGGCGCTTCTCTTTCTACATGACCTCAAATGGCGAAGAGGCAACTGTAGTAGGCAGCGCCGCTGCTTTGGATCAAGACGATGAGGTACAGGCTGGACTATATTACCTACCTATTGCCTGCTCAGATTGTGGAGATATACATGTATACTGCAAGGGCTTGGCCGTTTGCCCACCTGGGATGCAGTGCCGCTTACAGTTCAATGCAAGGTCTCTCCCTCTCTCTGCTTCACTTCAATTCCAGTTGCGCAAAACAGTATATTCCCCACCTCAGTGCCCCGCAGTGCATCATGTGGATGCATGGCTCCTAACATACGGTGGCATGCTGTTACGCCAGGTGTTTGCACAGTATCGCGAGCAAGGCGCATTGCTTTGGCGCGGATACACCCTGCGGCAGATGGCAGATCAGGTTGGTCAGCAAAGCCCTAGGCTGGCAATCTGGCCCCGACATTAAACCCTCCCACTGTGGGCAGTTTGTGAGTGGCGCACCAATACCATTGATTTCCATCTCATGGCCGGGTTGCAGATATGAATGAGGGTTATATAACTGAGAAATATGAAGGATGCGTGCGGCGCGTGTTTAGTGTGCAGGCATCGAACGTGCTGCTCAGCAAGCTTTGACTGTTACGTGTTCTTTGCCGCTCCCATTCCCCAGTGCTTTGGCAACAACCTGGACCCTGGGAAGGGCAGGCAAATGCCTGTCCACTATGGCAGCACCGACCTGCACTTCCACACCATTTCATCTCCCCTTGGAACGCAGCTGCCTCATGCTGTCGGCGCGGCGTACACTCTGAAGGTTGCCACCCCCGCGAGGTCATCGCATGCCATCGTGTTTTGCCGCCTGCCTTCCATTGGTCACCACGCACACTCCACCCCATTCGTTCTGCTTGCCGCCGTGCCGCCAGATGCAGAAGGTGAATAAGCTGGCCGTTGCATATTTTGGAGATGGAGCAGCCAGCGAAGGCGACTTCCATGCAGCTTTGAACTTTTCAGCTACGCTCGATGTGCCCATCGTATTCATCTGCCGCAACAATGGATGGGCCATCAGCACACCTGTCAAGGAGCAGTACAGAGGTAACGAACGAACGCCAGTCGTGGCGTCACCAGGTTGCCCACTGCTTGATAGGCCGCGCTGGTATAGCGCGGGTGGTCATGCCATGTAGATGGAGAGGGCGCGCTGTAGGCACCGTAGTGAGGAGATGTTCTACATCCCGACGGAGCAGCAATGGTGTCATGTGTCCCGCCTGAGCTCAGGAGATGGAATTGGAGCAAGAGGGCCCAGCTATGGCATTTCAACGCTGAGGGTGGATGGCCACGACTGCTTGGCTGTGTATAACGCCGTCAAAGAGGCGAGGAACCTGGCGCTTGAGAAGAGCTGCCCTGTTTTGGTCGAGGTGAGGGTGGCGCACAGCGGCTACATTTTTCCGTGTCCCGCGTCATGTGACGGCACGAATGATCGCATGCATGAGCTGATGAACAATGATTGGCAATGTGGCGGATGCCATTGATGACCGGCCCTCGGCGCCTGTCCTCCGAGCTTGGGTGTCAAGGGCGTTTCCCGACGACGTTTGCAATGCTTGGTTGGCAGTGCATGAGCTACAGGAGTGGACACCACTCCACATCTGATGACTCATCCAGATATCGGACCTCGGACGAAATCCAAAGCTGGAAGGCTCGGGATGCGGTGGTGCGGTTTCAAGGCTGGATGCAGCACCACGGCTGGTGGGACGAGGAGCAAGAGCAGCGGCTGCGCCAAGCAACGCGCACAGAGGTACAGCTACTGACTCTTGCGCAGACCTCAGCAGCACTGGTCAATACATAAAAACGGCAGTCATGCTGCTGGTCGAATACTTTCGCTCTCTCTCCCTCTCTCTCTGTCTCTCTCTCCCGCCCTCCCTCCCTCTCTAACACGCACGCCCGCACACTCGTTGCGTTTCCCTGTACCGCTGATGGGTGTTCCTACCTCAGGTCCTCGATGCATTGGATGCGGCCGAGGCTGTGGACAAGCCCCCGCTCTCGGAGATGTTCACCGATGGTGGGTCGCCTCCGTTGTGGACTGTGCATGTCTCTGCGGCCGCGATGATTGCCGTGCCATGCTTGAACGCAACCTCCCACAGTAGGCACGCTGATTGTCGGATGATGTGCGGTGCCAGTGTATGACACGCTGCCATGGAATCTAGAGGAGCAAGAGCAAGACATCCACAAGCATTTGCAGGATCATCCCGAAGACATGCCGCCCAATATGGGACTTTAAATGCCTTGTGCGTGACACGACATGGCCATCGTTGGGATGATGCTGTCGTATGAGATATACGAACAGCGACCTTCCCATAAATCCCCCCCCCCCTGGTGGGAGGCATTTCACCGTGTGGGGAGGGCTGTCACAACAGAGAGGGATGTGCTGTAATTCCATTATTTAAAGGGATCCCATCGGTAGCTGCGGCCGCGCGTGCCGTATGGCATGACCCTAGAGCCCTAGAGATTGCGCTGCAAATTGAAGGGGACCGGGTCCCGGCTGAAGCTCTCGACCACCGCCTGCCGCTCGTCTGCGGCACATCCCGGAAAAATCAGATCGACGTGCACAGCAAGCGCGAGAGAAACAGGAGGCGACAACACACTCAAAACATTCGTTATATTCCATTGTTCTGTGACCGTTGATGGGCGCAAATACACCGCATTCAACCCGCCACGGGACTGCTCGAGCTTACCTGGGTACAGTCCGACGACGCCACCCTCTTGAGTGCACTCCCATGCTGCGGTCTGCAACAGGCAAGTTGCGTCCGCACAGCGTTAGCCAGGCGCACGGTGTGCAGCGCCAATGCCCGCCGGATGAATGAGAGGAAGGCAGGCATGGGCGCGCGGGAGGCTGCCGCACCGCGCCGAGGTACGCGCGCGATATCCCGACGTCGATGAGGTGCAGGCGCCCTCCGCATCGCGTGTGCAGCCGGCCGTCTGCTTGGACGGTGTGGCCTATCACCATACGCTGCGCATGCACGGTCTACACCCACAGAGAGAAGCGGCCACGGCGTGAGTTTGGCGGGCAGCTCAGACACAACCGGCCGAAGCAGGCGCCGCGGCATGCCATTCTGCCCGGGCGCAGCATCAGTACCTGCAACACCCCGACGAGACGGCTGCAGACGCGGATTTCATCATCCATGGCGTAGCCTCGGTACCACACGGGCCCGTCGTCCCCCATCAGCGTGGACCCGGGGGATGGAAAACCCTGCTCGCAGTTCTCACTGCTGCAGCTCTCCAGCACCTGCGCCATCCCCTGGTTGAGGGCGTCCAGAAGCTGCGGGCCGATGGCGCCCTGCTTCATGCCCTGCGAGTGGGGACAGGAACCAGCGCTCAAGCATAGTCGGCATGTGATGGTCAGAGGGGCGCAGCATGCGCATGCCGTGGCCGCAGGCAGCCGAGCATTGGGCAGGCGGTACGGGTAGCTCTGCACCTGCTGAGCCAGCACCCCTGGCAGTACGCCGGCGTGCACGAAAACGGTGCGGCAATTCCCATCCCCCAAGATGGCAGCTGTCTGCCGGCGCCGGACGAACCGCCCCAGCGGCTGACTCGGAGACAGAAAGTACCTCCAGCGGCGTAGGCCGCTCATCGAAGTCTTCCCAATCCCACGCATCCCATCTGCCCCGCATCGGAAAGGGCAATGTGGTATGTTAACACATGGCGGGGGCGACTGTGCCGGGACGGAATGCATACGTAGCTACTGGCTGTGGGCAGGCGGTGACAACTCACGAATCGGCAGGACACTTGAAGAGCTATTCTGTGGCTCTTCCGGAAGGTTTTGATCCAGCCCTATTCGCCGCAGTTCATTCCTGCTGATGTAGCGGTAGTCGCCCTGCAGCGCGGGCGGCATGCGGAGTTTGCGTTTACTGCTGCTCGGGTCCGGCAGGAGACGGCATCAGCAGCTGCGCACGCCCCGACACAGATCCACACAACCCCGGGCGCCAAGCAGCCGCCCACCTGCAGGTTCATCAGCTCATGGTTTCCGAGCAGCAGTAGCACGTCTCCATTGGCCCGCCTTGCCTCATCCTGCAGCAGTGGTTTGGAAGTGAGTGAGAGCCAGCATACAAACGAAACCTTCATCGCTTGCCGGTTCTAGGTGGGTGGGTGGGTGTTGGGGGGGGGGGGGGGGGGGGGTTGATGGGGAGGGAGTGGGGGCTTGCCTTTAATCGCTGGAACAGAGCAAGCACGCCAATGCTGTCATGGCCACGGTCCACAAGATCCCCCGTCTGGACGAGCACCGAGTCGCCTCCCGCCCAGTGGCCCGTGTCGCTGATCAGACCGGCGACGCGAAGCGCGTTTATTGCCTGCAGCCATCCGCACAGCCATGGCTGTCAGAGCCTCGGCAAGATCGCGTGTCCAGAGCGAATAGCGGGCAGCAGCATGCCAAATACACGCATGCATGAGAGATGGAACCGGGAGGGTTCTGGAGTAATAGGGATGGGTGTGTGGTTGCGCCGGGCTGCTGCTGGAAAGGGGTGAGGGGTTGGGGGGGCCAAAGCAACCATTCACTGCGGTGTCACCTGCTCATAGTCGCCGTGAATGTCGCCGATGGCCACGAGCCGGGCCCCTGTCTTGTGGACGTGAGCCCCGCCACGATAGTCTCCTTCCAAAGACTGACGCACAGCCAATGTAGCGGGTGTGAGGGCGCGTCTATCAGGTCCGACGAGGACCTTCGCGGGGGTGGCCCAGGCACATTCCAGTGGGGGTAGGACGTGCGGGAAATGGCTAAGCAGTGCATCAAGGGTGAGCACTGCACCTCCGCTTTCGCAAGCAGACTCAGCGAGGTGCTGAGATCCGTGGGCGATGCGGCGTAGTCCACACTCCCATCCTCGCCTGCGGTCAGGGTCGCCGCTGGGAACACAGCGCAGCCGGCTTACTGACATGCCCTGGGTGCATATCACAGCTTAACACTGCACAGTCCCTGGCCGCTTTTCGCATCGCTCAGCACTCACCGTTCAAGTGGTAGATGATGGACAGCACTATCGACCCCGAGAGCATCAGAATGAGGACAACGTTGCGCCGCTTCGCGTAGGCGGCTCTGCTGTGCGGAGGATGCGCGGGGCGCGGACATGCCGGAGTCAGCACATTGCCGAGTGCCCACACAGCCACATCCATGTCAGCAAGCAGGCAATAAACAAGCGCAGTCTGGACAGGCAGCAGCGACGCACTTCGCTCCTCCACCCATAGGTTTGACATCTACTCCGTTGAATACCGATGCGGGGGTGTGCCTCAGCTTGGTAGGCGTAGACTGGCAGGAGTCCCGCGCCCTGGAAACATCGAACCGATCGATTCCACATTACTCATCGTAGGTTATCACGTGCTCGGTGAACAGTGTGGCAGGGGCAAACACAAGCTTTTTGGTGGCAGCCCCAGAAGTACCCCTTCCCCCGGCCCGGGCCGTGTGGGCGCGGGGGGCGGGGGGGGGGGGGGGGGGGGGTTCGCGCAACCCCACCACCCATGTCGACCACAGGAACATGCGCGCACCTCAACAGCTTCGGCAGACCCGCGCGGCCTTCACCCCATTGCGTCCCCGCAGTAACCGGGCTGCCTGGTGGCAAATCCAGCTTGCCCAATTCTGGGGCGAGTCGAAGGCTCGGAACGTTAGCTTCCGCCGGAGACGATCCAGCTACTGGCGCACCGAGTATGCTATAGTACTGTTCGCACTCAGCGCGAGTCTCTATGCGTCCCACTTGTTCGGGCTCTGTACCTGTATTCCCCCACCAGGCCGTCGCCTGCCAGGCCAAATCGCGGTGTGCCGGTGAAGTCTGAGAACCCTGTTGTATCCGCGCTGCCCTCGTCTGGCTGCTGGCTGCCCCTCGAGTTGGGGCGCGGGCGCCGCCGCTGACGACGAATCGCCGCGACGAATCGGGGCGCGGCATGTTACATAAATAACAGTGTACGAGAATGCTATATACAAGAATGTACGGTATTTTCAATCGCAGCAGACAAACCCGTACATGATATTTGAAACATATTTCAAACCAGCCATACGTTTCCTACCGGTACAGGTACGGGTCGTACACTCTTAGAGGTACGGGTACCATTAGCCGAGTAGAATCTCGCCAGCAGAGATTTAATGCCTTAGTACCAGTACGTGTAGTACCTGTAGTGTGTGGTGGGCGAGCCTCACAAGTGTACATCTTTCGACATGCTTTAAACCTACGCAACCCTTAGTCCTCATTAGAGATTGGAAGGCTGCGCGGCAGTGCGACACAGTGCGCGGCCATTGTTCCACGGGGGTATCAATCTCCAGACATAGTGCAGCCATTGCGAACGACCTAAACGGAGACATCCTTTGTAACGGCGCTAGATTTCCTTTCAAGGTGTCGTGGTATCCGGGCTTTCGCTGGCTGACGGCCCCTCTTGCTGCGATGCCGCCGCTGCTGGGAGCGTGGGCCGCCAGCGTTCTTTTCTTCCACGGATCAGAATTCTTGTTGGCAGTGCGGTATCAACGAGATGATCTGTCCTGGAAGTGTGGGTGCCCGGACGAGCCAAGTGTGTTATGCGAGGCAGTCACCCAGCCTCGTGTCTAGGCTGTGGACATGCGTTCCTCCGCCTGAAAGATGCTTGGCTGTCCCTGCACAGCATTACTTCTAAGCAGAGACTACGGCATCGCAATGATGGCTAGCCTGGCTGAGTACGCCATTGAGCTCACGGTGGTTCCGTCGTTAAAGTCTCTCAAGGTATTGAACCCTCACCTTCGCCGTTTGGGCATTAGACATGAAGGAGTGCCTCTGCGGAAGTGTTAAAATGGCTATCACCGCCACTGTTTTGCTGGGCACCTTGACCGATCATGTACGCTGGGATGAATGCAGGCTGTCTCCTACTGCGGTATAGCAATGGTTGTGGCTGGTGAGCTCTCTCTCCGCACCGTCGGGATGTCTCGCTTTCCGTGTCTGCTCTCAAACACATGTACATTCATCCTTAGCAACCGCTGAATGCTGACACAGGCAGTACGTTCCGCATGCCTTGCAGGCGAAGCTATTCGGAAGACTGGCATGGTAGACTGCCTGCATCAGTAGCCTTTGCTGCCGCTAAACATCGCCCCGCCTGTCTCTGTATGCCGTAAGCGTAACGTGACCTCGCATCACGCATGACACAGATCACTGCCCAAGAGAACTTCACGCACTCCATGCGGTTTGAGAAACATGATGGCCACAAGCTAGTCTGCCACGGCATATACAGGTTGAGCCGGCAGTCACGAAGCTGTTGTATTGATTGAATGAGGTTCCCACTGCTTGCCCATCACACGATCGCGGTGCCTCGCCCTGTACTTGGCGATGTCCAGGTACATCCGCCACCCTGGCTACCTGGGCTGGTTCATTTGGAGCATCGGAACCCAGGTAACACGGCGAGCTTTCACATGTAGCGACCAGCGGCGCGACAACTTGCATCGGCAATGCAACAATGCCGGCACTGACAAGCTGTGAGAGTTGCACCGCAGGTGATGCTGTGCAACCCATGCTGCGCTGTCATGTTCGCCATCGTGGTGCGTACGCGGACGGGCACGGCTCAATGGCTCCGGGGCTGCGTGTCACCCAACATGCTGATGCAGCGGTGTGGATGTCGGATGAACCTAGTCTTCAGTGAATTGTATGTCGCTTGCGCGGGATTGCTGACGCAGGCATTGTGCTTGTCTCTGCAGAGTTTCAAGTTCTTTCAAGCGCGCATCGAGATAGAGGAACACTACCTGGAGCGCTTCTTTGGAGAGCAGTACCGACAGTACGCTGAGCGCACCAAAGTTTGGATCCCCTTCATCCCCTAGTAATGGGTAAACTTGTGTAAATGTGTAGATCAACGTGTGGACGTGGAAGAAAGTGGGGCGATTGGGGAGTGGTCGATGAGCTGCTCTTGCCCAAGGTGAGCATTGCATCCGCATGAAGCGCTGGGGTTGCGGGGCATGGACCGCACATTACAACCGACACCCGTGAGGCCACCACCGATCTCCTGGTTAAAAGCGACCACTTGAAACGACATCCATTTCAAAGTGCGCTGCGGGCATCACACGGATCCAGGATTGCTCGTGCTACTCGAACAGCGTGGGATCACCCTTCCCGACCCTGATGATGTTAATGTCGCCGGTGCTCATGTCGATGACCGTGGACCCCACAATGGGCCCCAGGTACGGGCCGCAGTCCACCACAAACTCCACCCCCCTGCGCCCTGCGTAAGCACCGGCACGGTTCCAGCGTGTCAGTCGGCCGGGAGAGTCCCGGGTGGTATCAGCAGCCATCCGCACACACCTCGAGGAGAGGTAGGGGGGGATGGGATATGGGGGGATATGGGGTGTTAACTGGCCGCAGGGGGGGGGGATTCAACCCACAGCCCACATGGCAGGCCATGACAACGTTCACTGTGTGGAATCCCCCTTTTCTGCCTAGTGCACCCTTGGACCGAAAGGCATCCCGGGGAGCCCACCATACACTTCCATCATGTAGTACGGGTCCGGAACGATTGGCTCGTCCTCAAACTCCTGCAGGTCGGGCGCCTCAAGAGGAACGCTGCTCACGAGAAGCGGAGCATCCAGCTGGGACAGGATGGCCTGTGCCAGACGATTGGCATCCATCAGCTCGGAGCGGATTGATCGGACTGCCGCCATGCTTGCTCAGCATGTGACACAGCGCCAGGGCGAGCATGCACCCGGGCAGAGGTGGCGTACCTGACAGACGGGATGATCCGGCATCCGCACCCCCACGGTTTTCCTAGTCTTGGAGCGCCCCGTCTGAAAGTCTAAGCACTGTTTCGGCATGGCTTTGCTTGCCCCCAGGATGAAGGTATACTGCACGCATGGTGGGGGGTCAGCCCACTTTCGGGATGGGGGGGGGGGGGGGGGGGGGCATCGAAGCAGATGTAATTACGACATGCGTGTGCGGAAGGTACCTGTCCGGGTAGAGATTGGCGCGCAGCGCGGAAGACGTCCATGCGCCCGGGTACGTTGGTGGTCGGGAACCCGTTTGTGTAGGTGTCGATGTCATGGAAGTCCCGGCACATGATGCTCAGCGGTTTGCTTGGGTTCATTTCCTTCACACTGGGAGGGCAGCGGCAAGTTTCAGCGTGGCATGCTGCGCGTTGAGCCTGTGACAGCAACGCCCGGGTATGCAAGTGTCCAAGCAGCCGCCCTGATGCAGATGGGGATGCCGCGTCACGTGGCGCCCACTCGGCTCCAGTAATGCGTACCTGTACAGCTGGCGCACCGCGTTCTTATCCTCCAAGTTACACACAAATGCCGGGAAGGTATCTGTTGGCAGGATTCCAACCTATCGGGTCGGGGGGAGACGCAGGGCAGAGACATCAAGGGACTCCGGGGAGGGGAAAGCGGTGCTGGGAGCGACTTGAACCAGCGCATCAGGGCAACTGGCGAGCATACCGCGCCATCCTTTATCAGCTCGATAGCTTTGTCTAGTCGCCACAGGTCCGAGTAGTCCGGGAGCACTGAGATGAACTGCCCCTTTTCGCTTGTCTGCCTGCCCCCATACTTCTGGTCGCGCTTCCTGCTCTTGTGCATAGCAGCCGTTGAGAGGGTTCCCGCCCCCCTTTGGGCCCGCGCGGCAGGGAGCCTCCGGGCTCTGACTCGCCAGCATCTCGCTCTGTCCCTTTCCGCTACTCCCCACGCGCGACACCCCACGAGTGCGCTCATCGCCTATGCGCCCGCTGTGTGAGAACAGCCCTGGTACAGGCCTCCGGGCTCCACGTTTCCACTGCCCAGCCGAGGGTGTGACGAGCACGACAGATGCACCGAACCGTGGCGCCGCACAATATACCTCTTATGCGCAAGGCAGCCCACCGGTTTCTCGCTCAAACGGACTGCAGTAATAGCAAGGGCTGCCGCTGTTGCGTCCCCAGGCAGGCTGCTGCTCGCTCAGCCTATATCGTCACTCGGGCAGACGACGACTGGATTGCATCGGGTCCGGGCCGGCGGGGGGTGAGGCGCAGATGCCGCCGGCCGCATCATGATGCACCAGCGCAGCATCAGACCGCCACGGCGGACGTAGTATATAGCGACTGTTGATACCTGCGCACTACCGGTACGTTATTTTCTAGTTTCACGCAGCAGGGATGAGGGGGCGCAGGCACATTGCCGAAAATGCGCTTTGGCAATATTACCAAGCTTTTTGGAGGGGCATGAAATCCTTCAAGGGATCCCCGCCCGCGAAGAAAATGAAGTGAAGGGTGGGAGGGAGTGGCTTTCGCGGCGCGACCCCATGGTGGGTGCGCCGTGACAAAGGCAGATGGGGGCATACAAGCTCCCTTTAATCACACGACTAAGTAGCATGCGTACGGCAACTTCCGACGGACCGACGAATCGACGATGACAATGCCGAGGTGTTGCTACGTTGATGCAGCTCCTCGGGCGATACGGGCAGGCCGCATGGATATGCGTGGATTTTGGTGCCGTATACCGCGCCTACTGAGTCGACAAAGGAAGAGGGAAACCCAACTAATAGTGGTATCATTTCAAGGGAGGGAGGGGGCGCATGCACATTGCCGAGACATATCTACTCCCGGCATGCACATTGCCGAGACATATCTACTCCCAAGACAAGATCTTGGGCGTTGGCCGCAGTAGGGTAGGAGAGCAGCGACCGCCCGGAGAAAAAACAGCTGGCTACCGTCGCACGGCGGGGTGTGCGAAGGGCGGACATGGCGGGGGGGGAGGGGGGTGTTGACGATGTAATTTGTAGGCAGCTCCGCTCAGGATATTGGGGTTGCAACATTATGGGCAACCAAGGAGCCAAGGGTGCCGCGACGGCCTGACTTCGCCGACTAGTTGCGTGCCTGGGCCACGAAAGCAACCGGGGGCACAAAGTGCGGCGGCGGTCCATTGGTGCCGACTAGCTGCGTGCCCGGCCGCGGAATCCACTGGGGCACACGGGGCGACAGTGGCGCCCCGATGGCGCCGACTACCAACTGCGTGCCCGGACTGCGAAAGCAACCGAGGCACAACGCGCAGCGGCGGGCTGTAGGCGCGCCGACCAGGTGCGTGCTCGGGCCGCGGAATAAACGACCGTGGCACATTATGTGAGGATACATGCAGTGGCCGTACCATGGAGTAGACCATCGGCGTGCCGGGGCTGCAGGAGCAACCGGCGGGACACAATGTGCATTGGCGGTGTGATGCATGGTGCCGACCAACCGCGTGCACTGGCGGCCCGATGGCGCCAACCGACTGCGCGTGGGTAGCCCGGGAGCGGCAGACAGAGGTGGCCGGTTGGCGCCGAACAACTGCGTGCATGGGTTGCAAGGGGCAGCTCGGTGGTGGTGCGGATCGCGTTAAGGCTGCACATACAACCGGCAAATGGTTCGTTCTTGCTTGCGGCCCGCCAGGAGCGGAGGATTGTGGGTTCGGCAGGCCCGGCGGCGCCACCCCCACGTCCACGTGGTGGGCGCCGGTAACTCCTCAGACTACGACCCGTGCCCGGCTGGGTGCGGCAAGGGGCAGAGCGGGGTGCCCGGTTGTGGGGGGTCCTTGAATCCTGCGACGACCGGGGATCCCTACGGGGGACTTTCCAAATTATGCTCTTAGTCCCGGTAGCGCTTACTAGCGCCGCCGGGCAGCAACGCTATACGGGGGGCTGCTAAGAAAATCCATGTACGACCTCGGCTTTGCGTCGGCCTCTCCGAGATCCGCCTACTGGTGGGGAGGAGTGGGCGACCGACATGCAGAAAATTTGGTGTACCCTCCTATCCATATGTGTTCCACATGTACATCACTCGAATCATGGCCTAGCACAGCAGAGTGATTGGCGACGCACTGCGGCCGACCCGTTCGGAACACCCGGGAAACCCTCAGCCGCCGTGTGAGAACGGGCAAGGGCGGCGAGCGCGAGGAGACCGGAGCCCGGCACTTAAAGGCGGGGCGGGCGTTCGGGGGCAGAGAGGACGGCATGCATGGCAGCGACTCATGGGCCAGCAGACATGAGCCGGAGTGCCCCGAGGGAGTCGCAGCCATGCAACGGGAGGAGTCAGCTTGCGACGAGCTCGGTATGACTATGGACGGGTGGCTACATAGACGAGGCGCACTGCGGAGGCGAACGGCACGCGGGCGAGCAAGACCGGCCTGCCGACCACGGAGCGACGACACGCGAACCGGGGGGGGGGAGGGGGGGGGGGGGGGGGGGTTGCCCACCTTTTCCCTTCCAATCCCCCTTGGGAATTAACCTACCGCAAGAGCTCATCAAACGGGCGAGGCAGCATCGGTGGACCATGGCCGGCGGACCGCCACAGCCGGCGCGGTGGGGCGATCAGCGCCGTGACTTGCGGGATAGTATCAGCGATGGCGGCAAGTGCTGGAGCCAAGACGTAGCACATACAACGACCGAAGATTGCGCAGTGCCGGTGCATTGCCGATGTACACAAAAACCTTTCGGGCTCGGCGAGAGTTGTATTCGTAATCCCCACGCATTGCCAATTAGCGGTAGTCAAGTACCCGAAAAGGCAATAATAGGAAACGTCCACTACAACAACTGTGAGGTCAGTGGAAAGCAGCAACACAAGAGGGTGCGGAATGGGCACGGTGAGACGCATCAGACTCGGCCGTTTGCACTCCGGCAGAGAGAATGCCACCCAAGCAAGGTACCATGCACGCAAGCATAGACTCGCTGCAACAACCTCCGCCGCGTGCGCGACATGTAATGGCGGAACTCGGCGGGCTGGCTGGCGACAAATAAAGTTCCGAAGCGCCTTGCCTGACCACGAAGGAAGCATGAATCGGGGCGGAAGGATCGCCAGGGAAGTTGCGCACAACAAACAACATCGCGAAGATGTGGACCACCGTCAAAGCGGATTTCCCGAGGCGGCCGCAGTCCTCAACCACAAAGGGTAGTACCGATGAACACCCTGTACCGGGGCGAAAGACACCCGGTCCGCCGCTAGCTATTTGTGCTCCGCCTCGGTCGCCGCAATCCCCTGGGTGCACCAACAGGGGTCGTTGCCCCAAGTGGGGGCCGTGGAGGACAATCATGCAATTGTTCATGCTGTTATCGCACGCCGGGGCTCCCATCCCACCATCGTCAAATCTGAAGGCCGCGAGCGGTTTAGCGGTTTAGCGCAGCCCACTTGTCTCAACGGTAAAGTTGCCGACTGCCAAGCGATCCCGGTCGAGCACCGCCCCCGCGCATGCGCTTCAATCGCCACGGAAGCCCAATGAGTTTTCAAAGTTGCGGTATGCATGCGATGCTTGTAGTTCGCGACGGGGCAGATGGGCAGATGATCCACGACGAAATCCGTAGCGTTCCGGTTCGAGCCATCCGTAGAGCGAAGCCATAAGGGATCATTGCCACATTGGGGCCAGGGCATGTGACAAGCGCGGAACCCCCGCGCGAGCGAAGGCCCAGCATCCGCGCAGCGGCGGCCGAATAAGCATGGGGAATCTTGCGGGCTGAGTCGTGATCCGATTGGAAAAGCGATAGGAAGCCCGGCCCGCACGCGTTATATACAAGCGCATGGTATCAAGTAGCGAGGCCACGGCACCCATACGCTAGAAGCCAAGAGCGAGGCTGGCCACGAAGTCACGCAAGCGAATCGCACGGCTGAGGTCGCGTTGGACAACCATGGTCGTGGGTTGATCATCGGAGGCAGCACCCGTACCCGTACCCGACGGCGGAGCTGTAGCACCGCCTGTCTGCGGTTCTAGTAGGGAAGGAGTTGCCGCTGACGGAGGGGGTGCCACCAAATGATCGCGGGGGGACGGTAATATCTCGAGAGTATATTTACATGAGCTAGCAGCAGAAGGCGATATCGGAAATCACCAAAAATCTCGAGATGAGTAGTTTAATAAATCAGATTAATAATCATATATATCCAGCAGATGAATCCAGCAGATGGATCAGTGATTATTCGTGGAGGACGACAGTCACGTTTTTCCTTCCCCAGTACTTTGCGCGCATTCTCTGGACGCTCTCCCTGTAACCAAAAAGACATAACGACAGTCACGTGGACCGTGACCCCCCGCGCGGCGGCGGCGGCAGCGGCGCGGAGGGTCGGCGGCGCGCATCATCGGCAGATCGGCAGATCGGCACGCCTGCGCCGTCGTCCGTGCATGCAGGGCGGCGGAGGGTGTTGTGTCATCAGAGTCATCAGGGCTCGACCACTGCTCGCCTTTGTACGTGCATTTGAATGCCCGAAGCCCGATAGCCCCGGAGCTTAGACCGCGTCGCTAGTCGGCACACGTGGCGAACACCCGCGGCGGGTCCGCGCGCGAATACAACATGTCGTCGACAGAGCCAGCTGCCGCAGATGGAGCACCTGCAAATGCCTTCCGCGAGGCTATCGTGCGGCAAAGCGGTGCCAGCTTCCTGCCGGCTGTTTCCCAAATGCTAGAGTGGCAGGTAAACCACCCGCGGCATGGCGGCATGGCGGCAGGCGTAACCGGTTCCGCAGCGGGTCTCACCGTGCGCACCGGTGCTGCAGGTATGTCCGAGGTGCTGCTTGAGAGTTGCGGGATGCAGTCGGCCCGGGGACTTCTGCGGGCCGGCGCCGCTTCCCGAGGACCTGCACAGGCATTGCGTGTCACAGCATGCATGTGCCGAAACTGAAGGTAAAGGAATGCTCGCATCGGCGGGGCTCCACCGGAACACTCATCGCCAAGCAGTGTCTGCATGGCTGCCTGTTTTACCGCCCTGAGCGGCAGGAGCTCGTCGCGACTTGCCCTTCTGCGTTCCTAGCCCCTCTCCAGTGCTGGCTTTGGTGCCCGCTGAGGGGCCTCGCCGCTCATCTGCGGCGTGCTTCGTGCCTGCAGGGCAGCCGAGGGAGCTGCCAGAGTCGTCGTGCGGGGTCTGCACGGTGTGCCTGGGCGCGCTGCAGCAGGGTGAGGAGTGCACCGCAGCAGCAACTCCAGTGGCGAGCGAGCCCACACAGCCGGGCCAGCCGCTCGAGAACCTGGAGGGTGGTCCCCACCCGGAGGGTGGAACGTGGCTCAGGCTGGAGGGGGGTGCGGGGAAGAGCCTTGCAGCGCTTGTCGCGGCTGCCGTGAAGCAGGAGGGCCACGACTTCTCCTCCTTCTCGCTCGAGGTGCCGCCGCGCCTGCCTCCATCAGCGCTGCGGTCATCGACCATCCTGGCGCTGCCGCCTGCGCAGATGGGCGACACCTGGCTGAACACGAGTCGGTGCGGGGGAGTGATTTCCCCGGCTGCGTGTTCCGGCGGGACAGGTCATGGTGCCGGCCGCGAGCGTGGCGCGCGAGAGGGCGCTGGCGCAAGCTCTGCAGGTGCGCCCTGGCGCCCTTTTCCGGCAGGCTTTGGTGCCCGGGAGCCTGGTGGCCCTCCGGCGGCGTGGCAATGACGGCGACCGCGGCGCATGCAGGAATCGGCTGTCTGCAAGCAGCCACTCCCAAAGGCTCTGCCGCTTGCCGATGCACTGCGCATGCACATCCTCGGCGCGCTGGAGACGCACCGCGGTACGCCAGCACGCATCAGTGCGCCCAGACGGAGCGCACCCATCATGCCTCCTCCCCCCCGTAACACCCGCCAAGGGCGCGGCGCCCTCACGCTGCTGGCCGCCACGCCTGCAGGGGCTGTGTACTCCCCAGGCGCAGGCATGACCATCACGCTGGCGCTGCACCACGCCGAGACGCTCGCGGAGGCCGCGAAGATCGCACCGTCGCGGCCGACAGCCGACGGCAACGGCTCCAGGAAGCGCAAGTTCGGGAAGGAGGCGGGCGGCCCAGGCCCGACGAACGCCACCCACGCCGCCCTCATCACCAGCTGCATCAGCAACACTGTCCAGGCGAGGCTTCAAGCATTGTCAGCCACGGAGATCAAGGTGGGGCGGCCTTCCGCGTAGCAGCCCCCGAGCTCAGCTGACTGTGGCGGTCAGGTGGACCGCGTGCCACTCAGTGCCCAGGCTGCCCAGTGATTGCCGACAGCTCCGCCCCCACGCCACGCAGGACATCTGCGACACCCCACCTGTGCCCCGGTCTCGGCGACTGGCGGCGCCCTACCTGCGCTGCGCGCGCCGCCCCGACGGCGGGGCTGGCGGCGCGGCGATGTACCTGGGTGGCCGCTACCGGAAGCTGAAGCGGGGCATCAGTCAGTCCCCGTGGCTGATTGACGGCGCTCAAAAGGTTGGGGCCCTGCCTGCGGCGGTGTGCAGGGCCCGGCCCGGCCTCATCCTCGATGCCGCTCCCCGATCCACACAGGCAGGGCTTGAGGCGGCACACCCAGCCGACCGCCGGCCTACCGGAACCACATTGTTGGGTTAGATTGCATGTCAATGTTTAGTGCCAACGCATTGTCCGTGTATCCACGGGGGTAATGCAATCGCAAGGTTGGAGTTGTGTCTCCTGCATCCCCGAAACCGGGGCACGACCGGAGCTCCGCCTGCGCGATGGTTCCGGTTGTTGGAGGGCGCCCCGCAATGCCGCATCGCCACGAGGCCCCTTGCCGCGCTGACCGCTTGCGACGCCACGCGCAGGGGACGGGCAGCGTTCAGGAGGCTGTCCAGGACCTGGTCATGCCGCACGTGCGCGCCGACAGCTGCAAGTTCCAGACGGCCGGCAGGGAGGACATCGACGTCCGGATGCTGGGCCAGGGGAGGCCGTTCATCATGGAGTTCTTCAACCCGCGGCGTGTGGTCGCCGACACGGCGTTCTGGCAGGCGCAGGCGGACCAGCTCGCCAGCGCGGGCAAGGGGGTGAGCGCTGCCTTGGGACGGATGGCACGTTACTCGGCAATCGACCCCGCGCTTGCGACTCACGGTCTGCCCGCTCATGACCCCCAGGTGGAGATTATCGGTCTGCAAGCCGTAGGCCGCGACACGAGCTGCGTCATGAAGGTGCGCCATCCTCGCTCGGCCCGCCCCGTCTTGCAAGTACGTGCGGGGGAGGGGGGCATGGCTGGATTTCCCGTTCAGGGGGTTTTAGGGTTTTAAAAAACCCGACTCACACAGCCGCATTGTCGTGTGCAGGAGGGCGAGGCGGAGAAGGAGAAGACGTACTGTGCCGTCGTCTGGCTCTCTCGAAACCTGACAGCAGAAGACATCGCCGCCCTCACCCGCGATGAGGTGGGTGATGAGGACGGCACTGGCGAACCCGCGCCTCTTTGCCCCCCCCTCCCCCGCCCCCCTTGTGAATCTAGACACACACGGGTTCAAGCGCGGCGGCAACAAGAATACTGCGAAGGAGAACCTGCCCTGCTTGTCACAGGGCGCATATATATAAATGTGAGGACTAGTACAGGTAGGTATGTAGGGAACGTTCTTATGGGTTGCATGTGAGCCCAATCTGAGGCGTATCGGAAGGGTTCCCATAATATCAGTCCGCCGACGGTCGCCATGGCGGTTGCAGGGATGGAATGCGTGGAACACACAGACACACAGAGACACACACACACAGACACGCCCGCCCGCCCGGCCGTTCGCACATGCGAGTCTCCGCTCACTGTGCGCGTCTGGGCCAGGTCCTCACTCTGCGCCAGGGCACGCCGTTGAGGGTGCTGCATCGGCGGGCGGCCATGACGCGGGAGCGCCACATCCTCAAGATGGAGTGCGAGCTGCTGGAGGGCTGCCGGAACTACGCCAAGCTCCACCTCAAGGTGCGCGGGGCTCGTGGCATTGACCGCCGGGGAGACCGCCTCTCTGCCTGCAGTGCTCCGCGCCCTCACTTGTTGCGGTGATTGGATGCTGCCGACAGGCCTCCGCAGGGACGTACATCAAGGAGTTTGTGACCGGGGACTTCGGCAGGACCCGCCCCAGCATCAGCTCCCTGCTCAGCTGCAGGGCTCAGATCATCCAGCTGGACGTCATGAACGTGCACCTGGACTTTCTGTAGAGTGCGTGTGCTATCAGCGCTCGGCCGGTGCCCCCGCTTGTGAGCCTTCTCAGCAAGTGCCTATGACATCTGCAGGAGGGACAAAAAACCACCCTACTTTAACCCCGCCCCTGGGAGGGCTCGACCCATGTGCCACAGGTCGAGTGCATTGCAAAGGTGACAGGTCGGCGAGCTCCGTCCCATGCCGGGGTATGGGATTGGAAGTTGACTTTGGCCACCGCCTGGCGGGAGTCCCGGGACCAAAACAACCTGCCCCAACCAGTCGCCGGTCGGGACATGACAAAGCCGCTCTCCTCGGCTGCCAGCACTGCCGCCAGCCCGGCTGGTCCGAACCGGGGATGTGCATAAGTCCAGCCATAAGTTGTGCATAGGATGTGGCATAAGATGTGCATAGGTAAGGCACAGCGTAGTTGGTCATGTTATCCAGCGAAGCGTCGATTTTTCGATTGTGAGCTTTATTGCCGTACGGGTACCCGTATAGTGCAGCGGATCGGACCTATAGGTGCATGACTAAAGCGCTTATCTACTGGCATGTACTACTAAGTACTATAATCCACCCACCCACCCGCCCACCCGCCCCCCACCCACCCGCCCGCCCACGGTTCTTAATTAAAAAGCTGTCCGATTACGATCTCACGGTTGGGAGGCTATGAGTTCTGGTACTCGCTACTCGCTGCTGGTAATCGAAAAAAAACTGGTAGCGACTACTTCAAAGCGCTGGGAATGCAATTGATGGAACTGTAGGCCAGTGATTTAGAACCCATTCTTTTAAAATTTTCTGAAAAATCGACGCATCGCTGATTCAACTGTCAAGTTACTTTATACCATAACTTCTCTAGACCAAAATGCAATGAATGGGCAGAACTGTGGGCTGAAGCCCACCCCCACCCCCCACTTCTCCCCTTTCATCGGCGCGACAACGGATATCCCTCGGTAATTACTCGCATCCGCGTCCCCTCTCCGGTGTTGGGGTTCTGCTTGCGGGGGGCGCTGCTGGGGTCGGGCGGGGCGGCAGCCGAGTTCAGTCGCTGTTTGGGACGGCATGTGATGAGGCTGCGATGCCGCCACAGCGTTGTCCGCGGACCGGGGCGGGACGATCCGTGGGGGGAGGGGCGGCATCGAGCGCTTCGGCCAAGTAGATGGCACTGTCCGACTGCCGCACGCACCCGCACCTCCTGGTCGCTTGGGTAGTCATTTTCACGGCGCGGCCACTTCATAGTTTGACTCGTTCATGCGTGCTGGCACAACATTGAAAAACAGGCGCATTGGCGGAACGTTGGGCCTTGATTGGCATTGTTTATTGTGTATTAATGCAGCGTAAGAGCTGCAAAACAAACGCGCAAGCATGTATTTGTCGCTGATTATTTCATTGCCTCATGCGTCACATGTCCGCGCATGTCTCTGCCTTAATGTCACTCCGTGTCACTCATCATGGTACTCCATGTGTGTGTGTGCGTATTATGTGTGGGTATTATGGTGTATTCATACATACATATATATATACATATGTATATATATGTATGCATGTATAAATGTGTATGCATGGATACAGATATATGTGTACATTTGGATACACACATATTTGTATGCATATACAACCATAAATCTATAGATACATGTGTATATATATAATATTTATATATTACGTAATTCGTACATTAAAAAAATGATCAGGTGCGTGCTATCCTGATAGGACGTGTGTAACAATAACACTTGACTAACACACGACTGACTCACAATATTCACCTGGCGCCGTTTCATGTTTTCCCCACCTAGTGCTTCTGCGTGAGCATAATTTCTTGTTTTCATAACAAGTAAAACTGTATCGTAGTATCAGGTATACACACATCATGGGAAAACCCAGGAGTCTCGTACCACCTGTGTCAGGTTTTAAGACACCATATTTTCTGTTCTAGTAATGCCTATTATGCCTTGCGCGTGGGATGGTTGTGCTTATAGCTATTCAGTAACGATGGTATGCTGGGCGCACAACATAACTGTGCGCCTATGCAATAGTTAGTCATGACATGGACACCCAGCCACATCCCACTTATGCACAACCCTGGTCTGAACAGTCAGGGCGCCCGCCCTTAACCCTCAAGGGTGAGCTCTAAGGGAGCGCACACTGGTGCGTGCGGTGCCACACAGCATCATGTGCGTACCATGACGGGCCATGTTCGGAACGAAATTATTTGTCAACAGCGACCGCGTGGGGTGCTCCCCCCCCCCCCCCCCCCCCACTCACATCTACCCGGGCCCGGCCCGGCAGGCTCCCTGGGTGCGAGCTAGTCGCGAGTGGCCGCAGCACTCAGGGCATGGTCATGGGGCGGAACGTCAGGATCTGCTTCGTCGTCGCGAGGAAGAGCGTGGAGCCAGCGTGCGCCTCGGGGTCCGCTAGTCCGGTGGCCTTTGGCTCAAAGCCGATCTCGCCGCGGCTGACGGTCTGCCCCGTCTTGCAGCAGTAAACTGAGAGCAGCCCGGTGTCGCCGCCTGCGGCCCACACACGACAGGGAGCGCTCCCATCACCCGTCCATCGCCACGGCATGCCGGATACAACCCTCATTTCGTTGGGTTCGCGGCTCACGAAAGTAATAATAATAATAACGAGTTGTTTCTCACCAACCGGTCACAAATCCGCAATGTTTTCGTTGTGTATTTTGAGAGACTCAATAAGACATACATTTCTCTCAGTTAGTCGTGAGGAGGGGGTAAAAAACGACGAGCGACGTACGGCGAACCGAAAGCGTGGCTACTGGTTTCGGCCTGAAGACAAGGCATGGCACAATCCAAGCCGGAATCCTGATGGATGCGGCGGGGAGTTCCTATCAACGCGGTATGTGTGTGGTGTTGGTGTGGGGTGCGGGGGTGGGTGGGTGGCGGATCGGTCCGTCCAGCAGATGTGCGGTCGCCGGCACCGCCTGCTAGCAAGTCGGAGAACAGGCCGCGCCCGCAGCGCAACTGACCCACACCTGAAATCACGCAGTTTCCGCCGTCGCCCCACAGAGGCTGGTATATGTGGCTGCCCTTCCGCATGTTGTGCCCGCGGAAGGTCATCACCGGCATCCTGGAGGAGCGGATGTCGTACACCTGCCGCCCATTGCGTTCCAATCCGCACTTTTTAAGCCGACGCCATGGCCGCTGCTCTGAAAACACCGTCGGTGCCCGACAAGTTTCTCGGCGGCCATCAGAGCAGGGACACCTGCCAAGGAAGGGAGCTGTCACCTGGATGGCGTCATCGGCCCCGCTAGACAAGATCAAGTTCTCCGATGCCGGGCTCCATCGCAAGTAATTGACTGCGCCGACGTGGGCGTCGGCGATGCTGGCGCACGGGTTGGCCTCCTTGCTCCGCACGTCGCACACATTGATGGCCCTGCCACACATCGTTCCCCACGTCAACGCAGACACAGAGGAGGCGCCGGGTCAAGGTGGAGCGTTCAGTGCGGATCGGGGTCTAGGGAGGCACGGGCACCCCACCGGTCGTTGCCGCCGCTTGCGAACACGTGTGCGTCTCGCCAGCAGGTGCACTTCACCACGCCACGGTGAAACTCGTAGCGCTGGGTGACGCTGAGCCTGCAGCCCTGTCGATCGGCAGCAGCAGAGGCAGCGGGGGGAGTCAGGAGTCGATGCTCGCGAGCTGCACACCGTGGTACTGTGCTTCATGCGGTGCCTTTCGCGTCGCACCTCGGTGCTGAGGTCACTGACGGCGACGGAGGAGTCTTTGGAGGCTGTCAGAATGGAGGTCCCCATGGCATGCATGGAAAAGATGCCACCTGCGGCATCACATGCGGTAGGAGTGCCATTGAGTATGTGCCCATGAGGTATACGGCAATGATACCCGGGGGTTGCAATTATCGGGACGCGCTGCCTGAGCACACATTGCCGCGGGCCACCGCTACCTTGATGGACCTCGCGGCTCTCCAACAGTTTGAGCGGTTTGCCACCAGCAGCCTTCGACACGTCCCACAGCGCGACGATTGCGTCGTTGGATGCGGACAGCAGCAGCGTGGAGCCGCCGCCTGCCGCTGCCCCCGGGCCGGCGGAGCTCAAGAATTGCACATCGCAGATCCAGCCGGAGTGCAGCTTGGCGCTCATCAGAGGGTCCCGTGGAGCATCCTCCCCCCCTCGCTCGGCGCGATCTGCGCAGGGCAATGCGCGCTGAGGGTGACACCGCAGGCGCAGCGAGCACTGACGCACCGGCGCCCCGGTAGCGATGGGCAAGGTGCCGCACCCCGAGTCCCCAGATGGACATCCAGCCCTGATGGCCGCCCGCCGCCAGGAGCTTGCCATTCGTGTCCATTCTGACGGCAAGGCCACAGTCACATTGCAGCAGTTGGCAACACCGGCGGAGAAGCAGGCGGAGGCGGGCAGGCAGCCGGTTGGGTGGTGTGTCATGGGCTCATGCAGTGGGCGACTCGAGCAGCGAGTGGGCACACGAGCCGCGGGGGGGGGGGGGGGGGGGGGGGGTCGTCCTCACCCATATGCGCGGGTCTGTTTTGCATCGTATAGAGTCTCTTGAGACGCTGAAAACCCTGTCAGCCTCTGGCCGTCTGTGAACGTATCCAACTTCCTGCGGGAGCGCCGCGAGTTAGGGGACGCAGCATGCACGCCGGGCCCAGCAGCAATGGGATGCGCCACCGTCAGCGACGCACCCTGCTTCCGGACGCGAGTCGCAGCAGACATATCTCAGAACGTCAGACTCAACGTAGACCGCCTCCTCTGCCTCCTCCTCCTTCAGCACCTCTGGGGCTCCGGTCTCCTTTGGGCCATCGGCCGCCGACCCTGTCAGCCTGCACAAATGCATCGAAAGATGTCGCCGGCGTCATGTATTAGCCACAGCTCCCCGTGATGCATCATGATGCGGGCGCATTCTCCCCGACTGCTGATGCAATGGTTCCACAGGAGTGATAGTCATAATTCAACTGATTGATGAGTCCATGGATGAGGCGTGTGAATGGCATACCGAGCGCTCCTCCTCTGGGGCGCGGCGTTGTGGTGTGTCGGCTGGAATGGCTGCCGGCGGCAGCTCTTTCGCTTCACCCCGGTCTGTGCTGGCCGAGGCTGGACGGACGCGGCGGCGCTTTGAATGCCCAGTTGCATCAGCATCATCTGGTTCCTCCGCATCCGCTCTTCTCTCTACGTGCGCAGTCAGCGGAGGGTACCTCGTGTCATAACTACCAATACATTATATCATAGAACAGAACCAGTGCTGCACTTACATGAAACAATCCTTACCTCCTTTTCAAATGCATTGTCCATATCCCCCTCTTTGAGTCCATCTTCTTCCGCTGCCTCTGGCAGGGCGCCATCGTCAGCACGCTGCACTGCGCCCTGCACCTCCGCTGTCCGCCGCGCGTTGCGCATCCCCTGTTCTTCAAGCTCGCCCTCTTCAGCCACCTCCGGCAAGGCACCGTCGTCTGCGGGCTGCATCGTGTCTTGCTCCGCGGCTGTCGGGAGTGGGCCGGGCACGTCTTTCTGCCCTTCCTCAGCACTAGCCTCCCCTGCCTGCGCGTCTTGCTCTTCACCTCCTGAATCCCAACGACAATGCTTGTCCTTCGCTGCGCGCAGCTGGGAGTGCGCGTTGGGCCCGACTGCGGGGCAGGTGCGTTCGACATTCGGGGCCTCCTCCGGGTCGTCTTTGCCGATGGCGGAGAGTCCTCTGCAGTGACGCCCCCCGGCTACGATTACCCCCTTCCGACAATCGCAGGTCGGGATTTGCGAGGGACACGCGAGTGCAGCCAAGCAAGTCTGCCTGCGGGGGCTTCTTTGAGTCACCGCCAGGCTTCCGCAGCGATGCCGCCGCGTCTCCTGGGTTGGTCGAGGGAACGACCTCGCGCTTCCCAGCGGACGGAGCTAGAAATGAGGTGAGTGAGGTCTGCGTCAGCCCGTCTTTCTGCTTCTTCTTCGGCGCCATTGCGCCCCGAGCCGACGCCACCTACCGCTAGTCGGCGGCCAAGCGCACCCACCCACTTAGAGAGCTGCGCTTGATATGTGGTACCCTGTCTGTTAAGCACGTGGTCGGTGAGTCTGTCAGCGGATATACGACGTCACGGACTATGCCCCGGGCTTCCTCCGCGCAGCGCGGGACAAGGAAAATGCCACAGCTCGCAGGAGCGAAGCCAGCTGGGTTCAGAAACTGGCTCTACTTCAGAGGGAGCCCTCTGTCCCCGCACCACCCGTGCATTCCTGGGTGACTCCACTGACGCGAGACGTTGCGATGGTGGACTAGGGCAGGGTGGACAGCGGGTTGAATTTGAATTCAAAAAAAGTAAAAAGTAAAGTTCGCCCCGGGTGTACCTGTATCGGCCGAAGCCGCCCCAGCACTGCTGCTTAACCTCGTGCGCCCGCTATATTAAAGGATTTCGTAGCGAGCTACTGCAGTCGCAGACCGTCTAGCCATTAAAATTAGACCCGTCGCCTCATTCGAACCCGGAAGGGCCAATAATAATTATGCATAAACCAGTTAAGTGGGCCCGGTCGATACTCAGTGTTGCCCTGACGAAATATATTGCGAGTAGCGGCTGATTGTGTTTTCCTAGTATTTGAAAATGATTATTTTGGACAGCAATGCTTGTGTTGATTTCCTGCGGTACCGGTGGATTTGTTACTAATGGCATTATATAATTCACACGAGTAAAACAACTAAACACTGCTGGTACGAGTATACAACTATACATTCACACTAGTACACTAGTAGTATCGTGTCGCGAAAAGGGTGTGAGGCAGCAGCGTTGAGCAAGAGAGAGGTTCTCAAGAAACGAATGTGGAAGGGGAAGATGGAAGAATGATTGCAAATTGTGCTGCGGGGTGGCATATATGTGCGAGCAGGACAATTGCGGGACAATGCGCATCGAGTGACATTTACCCGGGTCGTTTACAACATGTTATCGGTTGAAGGTTGTTAGGGCTTGGTGGTTTATCTACTCTCACATTCCTCCCCGCGTTAAAAAAATCAGTTGTTGCATGCTTGTGGTACGAAAGGTAGGCAAGATGGGTGTCATGAATACACGCCATGAAAAGGCGACATCATTGGTTGGATGTTCGGTTTGTTTGTCAATTGGTTATTGGTTTGATAAGTTCATTATTAAATTGAAACTTGAATAAAAATCCTTGAACTTGCCGCGTAGTCTTTTGTGCTACACAGCATGCCAATTATCTTGCGGCCCGACAACACGAACCCGCATAAGGTCTGCATTTTGCTAGCATTTGCACGCAACGTGTGGTGCTCTAAAGGCCATGGCCCTCATCTAATGGACGGGACCCGCCTCCTTTGTATTTTTCCTTAGTTTTTTGATTTTTGCAACCTCCCTCCGCCCGGCACTACCCGAACCCTATTCCTCTCTGGCGGACATTCCTCCGGATTTTTAGGGCTTATGTATGCTAGTCCGCCACTCTCACGCCTAATATGATAAACGCCGCCTGCTCTCTTTGGTTGCAGCGAGGACGCTCCAACGGCGGACGCCCATTCCGGCACTTCCCCACGAGCAGAGCTCCGACACTCCGACTTAGGCAGCCGATGCGTCCCGCCGGTAGCGCCGTGGATGTTGGGCTCGGGGGCGGTCGGGGTCGCTGTGTGGCTGGCCTACCCCAGCGCGTCGTTGTTGGCCTCCGCCAGGAAGAGGCGGGGGTTGCCGTGAGGCGCGTCGAGAGCCACGCCTGTGATCTGATTTGGGTGGCCTTTAGCCCTATAGTCAGCCGCCACCGTGGGCGTCTAGGCTTACGGGGTTAAAGAGGACATGCTGCTCCCCCGCTCCGGGGCCGGGGCGCGCAGCAGGTCCGGGCGGTGTTTACAATTATTCGCGTGCTCGACGCTATTAGCGTGAATATGATTGTGGATCGGCCCGAGCCACGCGATCTCTCCCGATTCTATCTTCGGCCCGTTCCGCACGCGCATGCATGCCGGTTGGTCCGGGTCTTGCTCCAGGTGGATCCGGATGAGTCGGGTTTGCACCGCAAGGGTTGTCGTCCCAAGCGAATGACAAGCCACCACGAATCTACGTGTATCTTGGGGCGTGAAGGACTCAGCCCCCACCACGATGGCCGCCTCCCCGCCCTTCAGCCCCGCGGATGTGAGGTCGAACGACTGTGGGTCGGCCTCGGGGTCGAGCCATGCGTCGGCGATGAGTTGTTGTACAACCGCGATGCGCGCGTGTCTGCCCTACCAGCCCCATGTAATTAGGACGATGCTCGCGGGCTACTCCCTCGACTTGGACAGCCAGATCCTCCTCCGTCGGGGGGACACGCCGCCGATCCAGACCGGAGAGACCGGCACTCAATCACATGTACCGAGAAAAGTCTCGTCCGGCATGCTCCTTTGTAGTGTTGTGTCTACCAGCTCCCAGCCATGGCGCTCGCCGCTGATGCACAAGCGCCATTCTCTGCCCCCCGGACACCATGATGCAGAGAAGGGCGTCCTCAAGGTAGGCCGCGAGCGCCTGTGTCGAGTTCGATACGAGCGAACGTAGCTCGGGGGCGGGGCCTCGAGATGAACTTGATCTCCGGCAGCTCCATAAAAAAAGATGTTGAGGGCAGGTGCACCTCCTCATAGTCGGGCGCCCGGTTTGCTGTGTCGTCGTACTAGCCCCACGCCGCGCTCGCTGTGTCTCGTAGCGCGGCCTCCTGCTCTAGCGGCTCGTTTCGCCCTAACCCCGCTGCGGTGTAAGGGTCAAGTAGGATGCCGGCCAGGTGTCGGGTAGTCTGCTCACCTGTGAGGCCCCATAATTGTGGGTTGTCGAACCACACAGTTCCCAAGTAGGATGGCGGCCCCACCAGCCGAGTACTCGCGCGCCGCCCGTTCCGATATCAGCGGCTACAACACCTTGCCCTCCTGGCATAACCTTCGTGCTACTCATGGCCCCCTCGTCACCACCCGGCGAGTGTCACCGTCGAATCATGCAGTGGCGTACGGCGCGTTTCGGCGCGTCCGTCGTACCACGAAGACGCCTACGTACTTCATCGTAGACGCCGAGGCGAAGGCCCCATAGAGCGCGCTCATGCGAGGCAACATCGAAGCTTTGTACGGCACGGACGACTGGGGGGCCGAGGTGCTCGACCTCGTCGTGATTTTCACTAACTAAATCGCTCACGGCCCACACCTACTCGAACTGCGAGGGCAAGATCCGCCTCTTTCATCGACGAGGAAGGCATCTCCCCTCTGCTGGACTGCACCGAGGCAACGTGCGCGTCCGCTACCTCGCCGGGATTGCGGAGCGCGGCACCATCGGCGCCGGCTCTCCGCAGCCCTACCTCTCCGCCATCAACACCTCTTGCTTCACACCGGTCGGGATGACGCCCCGGCTACGACCGGTCCAGCCACCATCGACATGCAGAAGCGCGCACTTCAAATCCGCCAGTTGAAGACCAGCGAGGGACTTCGGCGCGCCCCCCTCCCGTGCGACGTCATCAGCGACATCATCGCCGAACTTGCTGCGCTTTTCACGACCATCACAGACTTAATACGGCAACAACCTTCGCGACGGCACATCGATATGTTCGACGTGTTACTCCCGTGGCGAGTCCAACGTCTCCTGCCGACTCCACGACATGCATGGCCGTTGACGCCCACATCATCACCCGTCAGCCGCGAGAAGACGGGACATCGCAAGCTTCGAGACGGGTTCAAGCCCCTTCTTCAAATCCCTGCCGCCGCCGTGCCCACTTGGGTGACCCTTCTGCGCCGCTGTGTCATCTACCGCGACGCGGCGGTCCAGGCATCCCCCTCTGCCAAATAACCCGACCGATTCTTGCTCTCCCCGACGACGGTGGTGGAACGCCGCTACCCTCATCGGCGACGGGCTCAAGCTGGCCGTCGATCGCATCAATCGAGCCCCCCGCCCCCCCCCCCCCCCCCCCTTCCCCCCTGCGAAGGCTTCGTGTGGACCTCGCACTCCTTACAGAAGGGCGCGGCGTCGGCCGCAAACGCAGTTGGTGTGCCTCTAGACAAAATCCGCTGGGCCCGCAAGTCTGGTAATCAACGACTACATCGACCCGACTACGCTTCCTACCCGCGCTGCCGCGCTTTTGTTCGGATGGCTCTCTTCCGCGGTGGTCCTTCGCAGCCTTCTCGGCAGCGCCCCCGCTCTGACGGGCGCCGCCCCGCCTCCGCAGTCCCGAAGACCGAGGTGGGTAATCTCCCTTGCCGCCTACCTCCCTAGACTTTAACATGTTAGAAATGTATTCTTATTTGGAGTTTTATTTCCCTGCCTTAACCCTAGAGTATGCGGGTGTCAACTGTGGCTGCTTGCGCCTTCTCCGCCACGCCAAATTGACGTGGCGGCCACAAATCAATGCACGCCCGCATGGCAGGCTTTGTGCTTTGGCATTGAATTGCTGCAGTACGGCACTTTACGTGCCGCCCTCGGCGAAAACACTAGTCACCCTAGTACCCGTCGAATCTTATAGGAGCATCATCGTCCGCTAGATGGGACCACTCTTAGTTATGTGATGGCCGCTTGCCCGCACAACCCGCCCTCCCTTCCTCTCTTGTGGCTCTTTGCTGCAAGTCCCTTGCCATTTTCAGTGTAGCTAAGGAAGCATGCGCACTTTTTGCTGGCTAACTTCCTTGCCTACCTCCCTTAGAAATGTGAGGTCTGTTCTCTATTCGAATAGAGCGTGTCACGGATATCGTTTATCACAGTTTAGCCGTGCGGAGTACGGGAATTTATCTGTGAATCTGCTCGATCTGCCGATATGCGTGTGACTCCCAATCGTCTGAAATAATATCTTCGAATATGGATGAGGGGCCCAAATACCGTCTGACCGTATGCCGGGAGTGTAACGGAGAGCAGACCTAAGACAGGACTTCACCTCCGTCGCATGGGATTTCAAAGCGTACAGGTAGCAGCGAATACGATTACTAAGGATTACATCGTGCTGTGGTAATGACAGATATGGGACACATAAAGAGCACACCAGTACCCGTACCGCCAGGCCGAGGGTGTCCTCTGCGTCTACAGGCAGGATATGTAATCCTTAAGTCTTACAAATAGTGAATCGAATTGAACACCGAGACTGAACATATTTCGGTCAGGTTTCAGTATTAATATCTTGATACATGCCCAACAACAGGTACAGGTAGCCTAATGCCGATCGGCTACATACCCTGTAGCGACTACATGCTGCTGCATTCTAGCTATTACCATTCTGCTAGTTATTCTGTTACAGGTAGCGCTATAGATATAGCGGTATCACTTCGGGTACGGGTAGTAAGGATTATGTAAGGGTAAATCCTTCATGGGGATTCAATTTGAAGATAAACATGAATATCCCGCCCGAAGGATCTCAGGTAATCCTTATATTTTTTATGATACGGGTAGTTTGCGAGTATCTCTCCCCTATTGCTATGGAGAATGGGAGGTTGCCATGACGGAATGGTGAGGGCGTGGTTTAAAATACAGGGGAAGCGTCCGGGAACAGAACGGAATGAGGACGATGTTTGCCACGAACAGTGACCTGCTGACCGCCAACCAGGCATGGGTACGAGTTGATCTAAATAACCACCGCTAGTAAATAGATCGTAGTACCTGTAAGTTGAAAAGAGACCAGATACACGTACACGCTCTGATCGTATGTACCGTCGCCTACAGCTACCTGCAGCGATAAATTCTACCGACTGATAAATAAACCCTAAATGCATCACGCTACCTTTCTTGCGTTTTCATCGGACGCTTCCCTATGTAGCCGCGTTTCATACAATCGATCGCTTCCCAAGGCCACGATGCTGTTGGGAATCTGTCCCACTTCCGACGGGATGCGGATGCCTATGAACTGCCCCATGTCTGAAATAAGTTACCCAGCGCTTCAATCAGATGCAGGCGAGCAGGAGGGGCGAGGCCAGACACATGTCACGATTTACAACGGCTCCGGTTCGAGTTTGCATGGGAGACGAGCATCATTGCATCGCATGTACATCTAGTGAACTACTGCAGGAACTGTGGGGCGACTGAACCAGTGACCAGTACAGGTTCTCATATCATCACATTCCCCTACACTGAGAGAATTACATCTGTTTTTTCTGGGGTGTGGACCGGATCATGAACTCGCGGCGCTTGGCTGGGGTGCTCTTGGACGCAGGGCCGACCACACGTGGTGGACGGGGTGAGATGGCAGCTCCAATTCCACCAGCGGAGTGGAGCTTGGTGAGCATGGGGCTGAGGTCGTAGCGTTTCTTGAGAGACTTGTTGATCAGGGTTGGCTGACACGCTTTCGGATCAGTCTCGGGGTAATCAAGCGAGTAGTGAAGGCCCCGGCTTTCCTGGCGGCTCAGCGCACTGCTCACCACAAGCTCGGCCACAGTGACGAGGTTGACCAGCTCCAAGAGCTCAGTGTTCACCGGATGGCTGCGGAACAACTCGGTGGCTTCCACGTAGAGATGCGCGAGATCTCTCAGAGCGCCAACCAGGCCCTTGGTGGTGCGCACAATGCCAGTGGCGTCCCACATCAGTCGTTGCACTTCAGCGCGCTTCCGCTCGGCCCATTCATGCTCAACCATGCTCATTGCCCGTGGCGCAGGCTCCTGCGGGGAATGCCACAATCGCGTCAGACCGGGAGGCAAGGCAGCTGCACTGGGAATGCCACACCGAGCATAGACACGCCTGACGGGGAATTCCTTCCCCACCTGAAGATACGCAGCATTGGCACGAGCAGTCGCCAGGATCTGGGAAGCTCCATCAATAGTTGTGAAGGCCTCCAGGTGGGCGATACTTGCTTTAGCTGCCCGGGACCCAAACACGAGGCCCTCCAGAAGACTGTTGGAAGCAAGCCGATTTGCGCCATGCAATCCGGTACAGGAGACCTCACCGGCGGCAAAGAGACCCATGAGGCTGGTTTCTCCAGAGAGGCCGGTCTGCACTCCGCCACACATGTAGTGCTGGGTCGGAACCACAGGTATGGGGTCTTCACAGATGTCGATCCCCGCTTCCAGGCACTGCGCAGCGATGTTCGGAAAGTGGTGCAGAATCTCGTCCCTGGGCTTGTGGGAAATGTCGAGCCAGACATGAGGGTCTCCTCGGGATTTCATCTCGTTGTCAATGGCGCGCGCCACAACGTCGCGTGGCGCCAGCTCCAGGCGGTCATCGTACTTGGCCATGAACCGTTCGCCTTGCAGGTTCAGCAAGTAGCCACCCTCTCCGCGGACGGCTTCGGAAATCAGGAAGCACATCGCAGATCCGCTGCAAACCAGGGAATCAATTTTAGGTCGATATCCTCTCTGCATGACAAGGCAGCTCGCAATCTTACAGAAAGCATGATTGGACTGGCAACAATACCTCGGGTTGTACAACCCTGTCGGGTGAAACTGGACAAACTCCATGTTGGCAATGGCAGCGTGTGCCCTGTGTGCCATGGCAATGCCATCTCCGGTGGCCACCGAGGGGTTGGTCGAGTTGGGATACACTTGACCGCCGCCGCCGCTGGCCAGAAGCGTCACAGGTGCACAGAAACGCAGCAACTCCATCTGCTTTTGATCCAGGACATCCACCCCGGCACAGATCTTGCTGTGGCCGGCCTGACCGGTGACGAGATCGATTGCCAGGTGATGCTCGTAGAAGTCGATGGACGGATGCGCGCGGGCCTTCGCAAGAAGCGCTCTTTCGATCTCGAATCCAGTCATGTCGGCAGCGTGCACGATCCGCCTGTCGGAATGCCCCCCCTCACGGGTAAGGTGCAGAGTGCCATCTTTGTTCTTGGTAAACTCGGCGCCAATCTCCACGAGCTTCAAGACGTGCTCAGCTCCCTCGGAGCAGACAACTTCAACAGCACTGCATGTGCACGAGTATAGAGTCAGAAAGTGGACGCAGGTAAACACCGACAAGCATTACAAGCAGGAAATTCAGGGGTGGCTGACAGAATGCTCACAGGACTGCACCTGATGTCGTTCAGATAGGCTCCAGCTGTGATGGTGTCCTGGATGTGTTTGTCCACGGAATCATGCGCGTCCAGGACAGCACAGATGCCACCCTGCGCGTAGCGCGTGCTGCCTTCGTCCGCCTGGTCCTTGGTGATGATGGCGACGCGTCCATGGTCCGCGACATCGATGGCGTACGAGAGCCCCGCAATGCCGCTTCCGATGACGACGAAGTCATAGTCCACTGGCGTAACATTGCCATTCCTTGCCAGCCCAGACGGGCGGTTTTGAAACCTCGCAACGGCAGTCACAATCTGGCTGCGCTGTGTGCCGCGCTGTGTGCGCGACCTGCTTGATGCCCGGGCCGCAGTGAGGTAAGAAACCCAACTTGACGCCTTGACGCGCCGGTGACAGGCACGAAGTGAAGACTGGGTGGGTGGGCGCGAGCAGATGCTCGCAGAGGGCCCATATGCGGTTCTGGCCATGTCTGACAAGAACATCTTGCCAACCAGCTGAGGGAAGCGCCGATTCCTGCTCCTCGTGCAAATACTCCAGGGCGCACGCAGCGGTGCTCTTCTGTCCCGGTCGGATCGTCCTTTGCGAACTGGCGCAGCTGCAAGGCGGATGCCTTCCCCAGAAGAGCGCTATCAAACTATGTGGTGGACTGAGCTGTTCAGTTGACACGAACCTGGGTGGGGTACTTCTTGTTGAACACCCAACCCCGCTTGGAACGTCCCTTGGACTGGGCCTGCAACACAAAAAACACGATGAGCGAGCCAGTCGTTCATCTCGCCTTACTGGCAGTAAAAAGGGCTGGTGCGAAGAGGAGGTGGGGGGGGAGGGGAGGGGGGCTTTGACATCACCGACGAATGTCCTGCCGTGGCAACGCGTATCATACCGACTAATAGCCGACACAGCGGGTACGAGTACACGCGAACACGCGCTCTAGAAGCCGAAGGGTTTTCGGCACATGTAAGGGTGTATGTCCGCGGCCGGGGACCGCGCAAGGCACGCGAGGAGGTCACTGCCGGAAAAACAATGCGCGCGCTCGGGCAAAAGAAGGCAGAGACTGCCAGCGTGTCTGCCCACCGCCTCGTATATGAGCGACACGAAGAGGCCCACACGTGGCGGGAGGCACTCACCATGCTTCACGAGTTTTCCAAATCAACACAGGGTCGCAAAAGGTACTCCCATCCCACGCGGC